>WNWK01007618.1:0-92205 GCA_009830355.1 Cherax destructor | reverse complement strand
GGATTTGGGGGGTGATGGGAAAGCAAAACCCTTTAAACCCAAGACAGCAATGCCTAAGGTACGTAATAAGGCAAATAGATTATGGGTTTATAAAAGAAGTGTTAGCAACAGAAGCCCAGAGGTTTATTACAGCTTTATACATCTTTAAATGGGCCTCACCTAGATTACGGGCCAGTTCTGGTCTCCATTTATAGAATGGACAAAATTTGTTAGAAAACATTCAGGAGAATGACAAATTAAAAATTGCATTAGAAATTTTTTTAAAAAGAAAGATTAAGACCTTAAATTACATTCACTTTAGACGTGAAAAAAGGGGAGACATGACATATAAAAGTAAAATGGGTAAAAAAAGGGGGATAAAATAAGGTCTTGGGGGTATCTCCCAAGAGAAAACCCCGCAATAATAGATTCAATTTAGATGTTTATAAATTAGACACATATGCAACATTTGGGTATCTTTATTGAGGAAACGTTTCGCCACACAGTGGCTTCATCAGTCAATACAAAGTAGAAAGGTGTAAGGAGAGTAGGAGTTTTGAGGTAATCAGTCCCTCGGCCTGGAGTCGATGTGTTCAGTCCATCAATCTTGATTTTTTTTTTTTTTTTTTTTTTTTTTTTTCTACAAGATTGATGGACTGAACACATCGACTCCAGGCCGAGGGACTGATTACCTCAAAACTCCTACTCTCCTTACACCTTTCTACTTTGTATTGGACTGATGAAGCCACTGTGTGGCGAAACGTTTCCTCAATAAAGATACCCAAATGTTGCATATGTGTCTAATTTATAACTTGTCGGTTCTCTGAACCATTCATCTATAGATAAGTTTAGATTTAGAAAGGATATAGGAAAGTATTGGTTTGGAAATAGGGTAGTTGATGAGTGGAACAGTCTGCCTAGTAGGGTTATTGAAGCTAGGACCTTGGGTAGTTTTAAATTTAGGTTGGATAAATTCATGAGTGAGAGGGGTTGGATTTGAGTGGGAATTGCACATGAGTAAATAAAATTATCAAATCTTATTTCTTGGGTAGCATTGAAAGTTGGGTTGAACAAGTGTTCAGTTGGTGGGATGGAATGTGAAGGACTTGCCTAGTATGGGCCAACAGGCCTGCTGCAGTGTTCCTCCTTTCTTATGTTCTTATGTTCTTATAAAAAAAAAGCAACCACGTGTGCCACTCCTCTACCCATATATCGGGTCCTATCACCTTTATTGTACCGCTTACACACTGGGTCAAGACTCAAGAGCTAGATCATCTGTGCGCCACCTTCAGAAAAGCCTAAGTGTGTAAGTCATCGGGTTATACGCAATTACTTCGAAATTCTCCCGAGTGTGAGGTTGTGACGCTGCCATCCTCCACCTCCACCTGTTGTGCTCCCAGACCTTCAATCAAACAGAGACAATTTTTATACAGACTTTTGCGAGTGTTGAGACATTTTCTAAATCTATAGTGAATTTCTTTTTGTGATATTCAGAGACGTGTGCCATAAGTGTAAACTCAGCCTTCATTTTGACTCTTTACTTTGCAATATTTCCAGTGTCGTGTTATTGCTCATTTCTTGCGTTATAATTTTTTTTTGTAAATATTTCTTATCGTGTCCCATTCTCTCCACCTGAAGTAAGTACCATTTTCTCTGTACACATTTGTTATTTGTCTTGTGTGCAGTAGTGTGCTCAAGTTTTTTTCAGTCACTTACTCCTTGTGAACTTATTTTTTTTTATCATCTGTGTTCTTTAATTGTGTGATACCTACCTTATTTCAGTATTGTGTATTATTAATTTTCTCTTGTGCCCTATAATATTTTTTCATTGCATTTTCCTTGGGTTTTCCTGCTAATTTTGTGTTGGTTCATTCACTACTCTTTCCCCAGTGTACTAAATTACCATTTTAGTCCTGTGTGTGCCATTATTTTGTGTAATTATTTTATATATGCAATGTCTCATTGTTTGATTTTTTGCAGACTCTCATCCCATATCTTGTGTTCCTTAGTGCAAGACAATTTATACAATAAGTATAGTGAGTGATCCTTGATGTTTTATCTGTGTTCCTGCAACTTTGTAAGTATTGAATTCTCAGTTCTGTATCTTGTGTTATTTTTATTCATATTATTAATATTTCTTTGAACAAATTCACTCTTAGTGTAATTTTTAAAGTAAAATATTGTTATTGCTCTGTTTTTGAGTGATTTGTTTTGCCTAATTTGAAATTAAGATTTAAAGTGTTCAAACCAATCATTTCTTGATATTTTATTCTTCTTCTTCTAAGCTATATTTTCTCTGTGTTGAATTTTTATTGATAAATTGACTAATTCTGCAAATGACTTTTGTGCAATTTGTTATGGAGTGATTATATTTTTCTTTCAAATTTTTTTATATTGCTAGTTGTGCTCTATTTTGTTCAGTAATTGATCATTTCTCAAAGAGTAATACATTATAATTCAGTGCAATATTCTCAGTTATTACAGTATATTCAATTAGCTGTGTTATCATTGCATAATATTTCATTGTGTTTTGTGCCACCTTTAGAAAATTTGTTTTCCCAATTTATTTCCATTTGCATACAATTTAGTGATTTTATTTTATACTTTTTGAATTGTTTTACAATTTTATTATCAAATTTCCTTCATGAGAGTAAAGACAGCTCACTTTTGCACTTCAGATTAAAGCAATATTTCCCTTGAATTTCAAAGTATTTTCTTATCCTTGCCAAGTTAATTTCAGTGAGTTTTCCTTTCTCAGAGTGTCTTATAAAATTTTATTTACTTATGCAGAGTTAGTTCAGCATCTTTAATTTCAATTAAGCTACATTGTATCGTATACTTTCTTTAATTATTCTTTGATTTCTATGTCTTCGAGTAAATTCTCTGAAATCATGTCTCAGCTACCTTTGAGCACTCTCTAAGTGAATAACGTCAGTCAAGTCAATGCCGTACCTATGCAAAATCCTAATAGTTCCTTACCTTACCGACTGAAAGACAATATCTAGCTCTTAGGCAATATGTTTGTTCTCACAGCTTGCATCCGAGATTTGTCACAGTGCTGAGGAATGTGAAGTTCAGATTCAATCAGTGTAGTTATGTGCATTCCCTATTAACGTAACCGAGTGGTCAGGCACTGGTAAAACTGTCACTCCTGTCTGGAATCCAGTCTCTACTATATTTTACATGCAAGATAGTGTACAGTTACCTCAGGTTTCAGAGGAACCTCAGACAACCTTGGGTACTAAGACTACTATCCCTGCGATGCCTACTTGTTCAGGTGGTAGTTCCCTCCAGGGGATGCCTTGTTGAAGAAAGACTACTTGAAATGAGTAATGCCACCTCTTGTTGATGTCACATGCCATCTGCAGAAAGACGTTTCTGTCGTGGCTAGTGCACCCACTAGAGTGTCTGTTGTTTTTGTGTTCCAGATGGTGATAACGTCCTAGTTGACAGTGATCCTTGCAAGGTTGAGAGTTGTATGTCTAGCAATCATTAAATGCTGTAAGAGATAGTAGATCCGTTTCTCCCTTGCTAATATTTCTTGTCACAGCATTAACTATTTCAACCGGGGAGAGTTCATCCACTCCACCGAGCCTGTTCATTTCCTCAGTAAGTAATACTAAGTCCCTAGTAACAGATAATGGAGGAGAGTTCTGTAATGAGATTCTTGAAAAATTGTGTACTTTGTACAATATCTCTAAGTCGACCATTGTTCCTCACCATCCTGCAAGTAATGGTTTAGTGGAAAGAACTAATAAGAAAGTACTCGATGTGTTGAGAGCCACTATTAATCCTAATAGTGCAACCTGGGATGAAATTATACCTGATGTTTAATGTGCCATAAATTCTGCTTAAAATGCTTCTATAGGTGATACTCCACATTATGCATTGTATGGTGTAGATAAGCATTTGCCATATGAGTTGTTATATTCTAATCTGAAACCAAATTACAACCCTGATGATTTCATAGCAACTCTTACCAGCTTAGCTCAAGGTGTTTTTAGAAGAATCCAAGAAACAATTCATAAATCAACAGTAGAATTTACAAGAGTCACTAATACTCGACCAAAGGCAACCAAAATTAGAGTAGGTTCGAGAGTTATGCTGACTAATTTTAATAAAACATCCGCAATGCCTAAGCTCGATCAAACATTTGTTGGTCCATATCAAGTAGTTGAACATGTCAATGGCAATAAGTATAAAGTAAGAGAAATCAGTACTGGTCAGTATAAAGAATAGCATTTAGATCATATGAAGTTAGTATGCGATGATGATGATGTCCCTTATAACCAGTCAAATGAGACAGATTCTGACAATCCTCCTGATGCTGTACCCTCTACCTCTAACAATCAGTCAGAAGAACAACCTGAATGTTGTTATTCCTTATGTACATGACAAGTAATGAGGAATCCCCAAGTATTATTTGTAAATACCAATTCAGATCCTCCTCAACCACAGCATGTGTTAGCCATTACAACATATTTCGATCCCCCTAGAGATGATGACCATTCTGCATATGTAAATCTCACTCTAGCAGAGTTGGGGTTAAATGTTAATAGTCTATACAGATAGATAATCTAGTTTAAGAGAGTCTTTCAACTGTGTGTTACTTTTTTTTTTTTTTTTATTAACACATCGGCCGATTCCCACCAAGGCAGGGTGGCCCGAAAAAGAAAAACTTTCATCATCATTCACTCCATCACTGTCTTGCCAGAAGGGTGCTTTACACTACAGTTATAAAACTGCAACATTTACACCCCTCCTTCAGAGTGCCGGCACTGTACTTCCCATCTCCAGAACTCAAGTCCGGCCTGCCGGTTTCCCTGAATCCCTTCATAAATGTTACTTTGCTCACACTCCAACAGCACGTCAAGTATTAAAACCATATGCCTCCATTCACTCCTATCAAATACGCTCACACATGCTTGCTGGAAATCCAAGCCCTCGCACACAAAACTTCCTTTACCCCCTCCCTCCAACCTTTCCTAGGCCGACCCCTACCCCGCCTTCCCTCCACTACAGATTTATACTCTCGAAGTCACTCTGTCTCGTTCCATTCTCTCTACATGTCCAAACCACCTCAACAACCCCTCCTCAGCTCTCTGGACAATCGTTTTGGTAATCCCGCACCTCCTCCTAATTTCCAAACTCCGAATTCTCTGCATTATATTCACACCACACATTGACCTCAGACATGACATCTTCACTGCCTCCAGCCTTCTCCTCGTTGCAACATTCATCACCCATGCTTCACACCCATATAAGAGCGTTGGTATAACTATACTCTCATACATTCCCTCTTTACTTCCATGGACAAGGTTCTTTGTCTCCACAGACTCCGAAGTGCTCCACTCACCCTTTTCCCCTCATCAATTCTATGATTCACCTCATCCTTCATAGACCCATCCGCCGACATGTCCACTCCCAAATATCTGAATACATTCACCTCCTCCATACTCTCTCCCTCCAATCTGATATCCAATCTTTCGTCACCTATTCTTTTTGTTATCCTCATCACCTTACTCTTTCCTATATTCACTTTCAATTTTCTTCTTTTACACACCCTACCAAATTCATCCACCAACCTCTGCAACTTCTCTTCAGAATCTCCCAAAAGCACAGTGTCATCAGCAAAAAGCAACTGTGACAACTCCCACTTTGTATTTGCTTCTTTATCTTTTAGCCCAACACCTCTTGCCAAGACCCTCGCATTCACTTCTCTTACAACCCCATCTATAAATATATTGAACAACCACGGTGACATCACACATCCTTGTCTAAGGCCCACTTTTACTGGGCCAACTTAATAATGTCAAAAAAAAAAAAAATTGTGTTCATGTTCTTTCCGAATTCTGAGATTTAACAGTAAATCACTTGTGTGCACCAAGTCTGCCTTTTCTGTAAAACACTCTTCTTTGTAAATATACTTCCTCAGAATCTGTAGATCATATGAATACAGATTGATCAATCATTTCTATCTCTTTTATTGTACTATCCCACCACTGATTCTACTAATTCCCATGATTTATAATGAATTGTGATATATCATGCTTGTAATGCATTACAATCTGTTATCATCCTTATGTATAGTTATTATGTTCAACTGTTGTGTACATTGACATTGTATAGAATCAGCCCAGAGCCGCAATGCCTTTCAGCCTATAATTTGTATGGATGTATGCCAGGACGCCATACGTTAATGTGGCCAAGCTGTCAGTAGTGTTACTGAATACTTGTGTAGTATATTTAGATAATCCCAGCTATGTTATTGATAGTCTCCCTAGCTAAGTGTGACGTCACGAGTCCCGCTCATGTGAGTGGTTGGCCGCAGGCCTCCTCAGTTCCACGCTAGGCACAGCAGACGCTAGAGGCAGGCCTTGGCTTTTCCCCTCAAGACTCTTACAATATATGCCTCCTAGAACATCCAACGTGTGTATTACTTCACCTACATCTCCCTGGCGAACCCCACGACATATATTGTTACCTGCCACTCACATGTAGTCGTTATAAACGTCTGTCAATGAATAAACAGAGGAATGGACGGGAGGATCGAACCGTGGTCTCAAGATTGACAGGCCCAACCATCTACCACTGAGGCTACGGAACTTCTAATGGGGAAGATTCGGAAACAGTACTTCCGTACATGTTTTCGTCAGAGGCGACAACTGTTACCCAACAGAACTCTTTCCCACAGTCAAAGAGCATTAGCAAAGTCGTAATGAACGACGGAAACACGTACAAAAGTACTGTTCCCGAATCTTCCCTATTGTAAGTCCCATAGCCGAAAGGGTAAAGCTGTCAGTCTCTGGACCGGGGTTCGAGCCTCCCGTCCATCATTCTGTTTACTCATTGACAGTCATTTATTACGACTTAATCTGAGTTCATAGACTATAAGCTCGGTTTCAACATTTCAACGCTTGTGTAATGTATCCATGCGTGGGTGACCTATGTCCATGCGTGGGTGACCTATGGCCATGCGTGGGTAACCTATGTCCATGTGAGGGTGACCTATGCTCAGTGCTAGATAGATCATTCTCATATTTTTGTTTCCATGTGGTTACTGAAGAAACGCTCCTCTGATCGACCATTTCGCCATTTTTAACCTCAAAACAGTATAATAATATTTTATCTTATTTAATTATTTTCTCCTTGATTCTGATGATGGGTTCTTGAATAAAGGAACTGCACTTATCTTTACCTTGACTGTATGGAATTTGAAGGCCTCCCTATAGGACCCATAAGAATTGAGCGCATTCTTCTAATTAAAATATAACAATTCTGAACTTTATCAATCATCAATGGCTAATGCATATTATGAAATGGATGGATCATGTGCCTGATGGTGTATTTTATCATGTACCTGATGGTGTATGTTATCATGTACCTGATGGTGTATGTTATCATGTACCTGATGGTGTATGTTATCATGTACCTGATGGTGTATGTTATCATGTACCTGATGGTGTATGTTATCATGTACCTGATGGTGTATGTTATCATGATAACTGGTGTATGTTATCATGTGGCTGAAGGTGTATGTTATCATGTGGCTGATGGTGTATGTTATCATGTGGCTGAAATTGTATGTTATCATGTGGCTGAAGGTGTATGTTATCATGTGGCTGAAGGTGTATGTTATCATGTGCCTGATGGTGTATGTTATCATGTGGCTGAAATTGTATGTTATGATGTGGCTGAAGGTGTATGTTATGTGCCTGATTGTGTATATCATGTGCCTGAAGGTGTATGTTATCATGTGTCTGATGATGCATGTTATCATGTGGCTGAAGGTGTATGTTATCATGTGCCTGATGGTGTATGTTATCATGTGCCTGATGGTGTATGTTATCATGTGACTGAAGGTGGATGTTATCATGTGCCTGATGATATATGTTATCATGTGACTGATGGTGTATGTTATCATGTGCCTGATGGTGTATGTTATCATGTGCCTGATGGTGTATGTTATCATGTGACTGAAGGTGGATGTTATCATGTGCCACTTGTATTAATCTAATTGGTTTCAGGGAAAAAATGGAGAATATCTCTTCAGATCAGAAATAAGTCACACTGTTTAACTATATTTAGTTGTCCTTGGTTAAATCAACATAATGTTCTTGTCTGCGTCTATAACATGTATCCTCAACACCATTGTTAAACACTTGTATATTATGTTCTCTATGCTTACATAAAACTTACTTATTTATTTTCTTTAGTAGAAGCTGGTCAGTCTTACTTAGAGAAAAGTTTGGATTGGTCTACGTAGGTACCAATTAGCTATCGTCGATGAAACTGGAAAAATTGAAATACTGGTTTTCATGCGACAATTTCTGAGTGTCGCATCTGATTAGCTTCAAGCCTTCCATGATGATAACGTGATAACGCAACTTCTAAGCGGCTGCAAGCTTAATGTCCTTATTTATTTCAGGACAATGGTTTCTTTGAAAGATTTGAAATAGGTTTGGACTGTTTGTGTCCTAATTTACACTCCTCGTTGAAGAAATTTGTATATTAGTTTCAATGCGATGAGCTGTGTATGCCTCTCCTGATTCCCATCAAATCAACATATGCCGCACTCTGCACTATTCATAAGAAACTGGGATTATGGAATAAAGGGATACCTTCCTCGCAACTCAGCCACCGAAATTCATCTAGTTTTTCTAGTGATGCACTTTTTTGTGGGAGTGGCCTCCATATTTGAATATATTAGCTAAATTTGGGGCAGACAAGTTCGGTGTATTCCAAGAATAGATTTTGCGTGGGCTGTTTTTTTTTTATTTCAAGAACTCTGCATTTTTGTTTGTCCTCGATGGCTATACAGACATAATCCTTGATGATGGACGACATCAATCCTAGGAAAATAGATACTGAACCTGATAAATACACCTGAACCCCATAATTTATTTCAGATTGAACCAAGGGTGTCTACAGACTAACACTCTTATCGATTCCCCAGGACAAATGGCAACAATTTTAAGTAAATTCTTTCTGTTAAGACGTGTCTCTTTCAGAGATTTCAAATGTAATTTTCATGACATCCCACAAATGAGAGGACATATATAGGGGTATATATAGGCAGGCAGACAGGGAAGGGCACAAGAGAGTGGGGTAATAATGGAGGTAGTAGTAGAAGTGGTAGTAGAAGTAGTAGTGGAGTCAGTCATAGTCTAGGAAAGGAGCACTGCAATGAAGCTGGCGACCCGCATGGGTAGGACAAGAACACAGAGAGGAAAAGGCGAATAAAATAAAGGACAAAATAAGGCAAAAGAAAAGAAAAGAAAACCCATAGGATAAAAAGGAGAAGGGGAAGAGATGAAAGGGTAAGGAATCAGGTTAAGTCACGGGTGTTCTGAAGTTGGGAGCATTTAACAATGTAATGGGAGAGGAAAGCATCAACAGAGACAAAGCCAGGGCTAAGATTCATACAGGGAAAGTTGTGTATAAGGGAGGATTCAACCAGACGGCGACTGTGAAAGTTAGACGTAGGGTAGACAGTTTTAGCAGAAGACCAATCAATAGGATGACTGTGATCTCTGACCACTTCTACTACTACCTCCATTATTTCCCCACTCTCTTGTGCCCTCCCCTGTCTGCCTGCCTATATATACCCCTTCCCCTTGTTCTGTGTGTTAGTGTGACTTTGTAAATGGTCCAAGTCGGACCGAAACGTCGTCGTAAGCTCCTCTCTTTTTAGACACAGGGCTGTGCTAACATCACTCTTGTGGATCACCTGCTTTAACGAAGTCTGGTGAAAAGGCTATTGTTGACACAGCCACTAAAGTGACGATTTGTAATGAATACATTAAGAAAAGTGGGAATATCAAAATGGTATACAATACTGAGAAGTTGGTAAGACACATAGGCAACATTTGGGCTTCTTTATTCGGAAACATTTCGCCTACACAGTAGGCTTCTTCAGTCGAGTACAGAAAGTAGACAGGAGCAGTACAGATGTGAAGACGATGTAATCATTTCATCACCGTTGAATAAAGATGCCTAAATGTTGCCTCTGTGTCTTACCAAAAAAAGTGGGAGTTGGCCTCGCAGGCTACACGAGTGGACCTGGGAAAAGATATGAAACCATCATGTAGTGTCACATCAAAGGAGTTACGAAGCCTGATCATGGAAACCTTCAAATGCCCCTGGAATATGCTTACACGCTACACCCTTTCTGGCACTGTCTCAAATATCTTTAAAGCTAAAAGCTGATCCACGATTATTAGAGATCATTCTGGCCCGCCATTGTTGACAGAACAACAACAACAACGTAATTGGAACAACTGACGGTTTACTGACAATGCTGAGTCAATTATACTGAATGAGGTGAAAAAAAATTCTAAAGAGCTTAAGGACGCTTTATAATGCAAAGCAACTAATTAAGCTAAAGTTGCGTTTTCTAGAAAGGCGACATGACAAATGCGTACTGCTGGATGAAGAGCTTATTCTCTAAATAAAGATTCCGGAGAGAAGTGGAAATACTGAAATCAAAATCTTTTAAGATGAAGCAAAATATAAGACTCCACTGGTTGAGTCTCCTGTGTGAGGAAAACAGTGCCATGTAACCTCACTGAGATACTCACGGTGCCATGTAACCTCACTGAGATACTCACGGTGCCATGTAACCTCACTGAGATACTCACGGTGCCATGTAACCTCACTGAGATACTCACGGTGCCATGTAACCTCACTGAGATACTCACGGTGCCATGTAACCTCACTGAGATACTCACGGTGCCATGTAACCTCACTGAGATACTCACGGTGCCATGTAACCTCACTGAGATACTCACGGTGCCATGTAACCTCACTGAGATACTCACGGTGCCATGTAACCTCACTGAGATACTCACGGTGCCATGTAACCTCACTGAGATACTCACGGTGCCATGTAACCTCACTGAGATACTCACGGTGCCATGTAACCTCACTGAGATACTCACGGTGCCATGTAACCTCACTGAGATACTCACGGTGCCATGTAACCTCACTGAGATACTCACGGTGCCATGTAACCTCACTGAGATACTCACGGTGCCATGTAACCTCACTGAGATACTCACGGTGCCATGTAACCTCACTGAGATACTCACAGTGCCATGTAACCTCACTGAGATACTCACAGTGCAGAGCTACAACACAAGTTGAACTCAGAACTACAGAGGAGAGCTACGATATATGATAAACAAACACAGGTACAGACAGCTATAACATAAGCTAGACAAACATGCATTCACGATAGAGAGCTATAAAATAGCTTAACAAACACAGAGAAGAGCTACAAAATAGGGTGGACAAACACAAACATAGAGGAGAGCATAGGCTAGACAGACACAAACACAGATGTACAACAGACTGAACTAACGTGAAAGCTTCATCATAGACTGGAAAACACACAAGTGATAACGGCTATGTATAAATAATCGCTTCCACCTACACAGTCATATAAACCCAAGACATATAACGTAGACGCAACGCGAATTTAATCCCAGAATAATATTTGCATGTTAATCGCCTCGCCTGTTGCATTGTTGATTTGTCGAATTTGCAAGAACACAGTTCCGTTTGTATTTTTAACTACTGATTAAAAATAGTTCCAGTGGATAATTAGTCGTTGAAAAAAGACGAATTAATTTGTCAGGATGTATATATATTTCGTTAAGACTTATTTTAATTTTAGAACAAAGACTCATAACGAGATTCAGTCTGTAGAAAAATAATATATCAAGAATAATAATCTTAGAAAATGGACAATACATATAAAATTTTCAGGGAAATCTTACACAGTTTATCTTCGAATTTTCTGTTACCAAACAATGAATTACATAAAATGCAATAGTCTCTTAATACACAGTGAACCTATCAAAGGCAAAATTATCTAACCTCTGTCCCCTAAATACAAAACAAATAGACAATTTATGTTATATTCTTGCAGGAATAACACTAAATGTAATTCATTAAGACAGAGTAAAAGCATCAAAGGTTATATTATCATCCTGCTCCCTCCCAGCCTCCCTCCCTCCCTCCCTCCCAGCCTCCCTCCCTCCCTCCCAGCCTCCCTCCCTGCCTGCCAGCCTGCCAGCCTGCCAGCCTGCCAGCCTCCCAGCGGACACAACAAAGAGACTGTTTCTCTTATTTTGTTACAGGAATTTAGTGATCTCGGTCACTTGACGGACCAGCCACTGCACTATGCAAATTCTGGTCATATTAGTATGCATTGGCCAAGTGATACACCTAAGTGCCCACTAATCATACACAAATTATCACGAGTGTTACACACACAGGAAATGACGAGTCATACCCAGAAGTAATCACGGGTAGAACACACAGGTAATCACGGGTAGAGCACACAGGTAATCACGGGTAGAGCACACAGGTAATCACGGGTAGAGCACACAGGTAATGACGAGTCATAACCAGAAGTAATCACGGGTAGAGCACACAGGTAATGACGAGTCATACCCAGAAGTAATCAAGGGTAGAACACACAGGTAATCACGGGTAGAGCACACAGGTAATGACGAGTCATACCCAGAAGTAATCACGGGTAGAACACACAGGTAATCACGGGTAGAGCACACAGGTAATCACGGGTAGAGCACACAGGTAATAACGACTCATACCCAGAAGTAATCACGGGTAGAGCACACAGGTAATCACGGGTAGAGCACACAGGTAATGACGAGTCATACCCAGAAGTAATCACGGGTAGAGCACACAGGTAATAACGACTCATACCCAGAAGTAATCACGGGTAGAGCACACAGGTAATCACGGGTAGAGCACACAGGTAATGACGAGTCATACCCAGAAGTAATCACGGGTAGAGCACACAGGTAATCACATGAGACACGCAGAAATTACTACAAGTCATACACATCCGAAATCAAGTCATACACCCAGACGTTCACAGGTCATACACAGATAACCACAAATGATCACGAGTTATACATACAGTTTTTTATCTATGATTTACCTTTAACCAGTATAAAGAGTTTTCCTGCTTCCTGCTCTCGCGGCCAGTCCTCGTGCCACAACTTTTTTTATTTGGACAACCAGACTGTTGTTGTTGGCTGCCCGAACGACCACATCTTCATCGCAGCCTTGTTGACTCATACACACAGTAATCACAGGTCATACAGATAAGCAATTGCAGGTTATACACACGGGTAATCACAGGTCATATACTTAGGTAATCAAAAGTCATGTACCCAGGTACTCAGGAGTTATACACCATTCTAAGTTGTTAAATTAGACACATATGCAACACTTGGGTATCTTTATTGAGGAAACGTTTCGCCACACAGTGGCTTCATCAGTCCAATACAAAGTAGAAAGGAGAGGAGGAGTTTGAGGTAATCAGTCTGACACAGCAACATCTTGAGATCTTGATACAAACGGATTCTTCAACACTTGTCCAACCTTAGGACAAAGACCTACGCCTCCTCCTCCTTCGTCTCACCTGTCTACAGTATATAAGCAACTTCTATTTGCCCAATGCTGTACTTGCTTCAAGATTGATGGACTGACACATCGACTCAAGCCGAGGGACTGATTACCTCAAACTCCTCCTCTCCTTTCTACTTTGTATTGACTGATGAAGCCACTGTGTGGCGAAACGTTTCCTCAATAAAGATACCCAAGTGTTGCAAAGGTGTCTAATTTAACAACTTGTCGGTTCTTTGAACCATTCATCTACACCATTCTAAGTGATTGTAATTCCAAGAAATAATATTGAACAGTTTGAACCTGACATGTATCTTATAAGAAGGTGCTTAGTGGATTCTCAGTGTCAACAAAGTGTAAACAATGTAATCTGCTATGGAACAGCGTTATCATCGGACACATTCAAATGTGGAACTTGTGGAAGCAAGGGTAGCGATAAGCCTTCTGAAGGAAGATACAAGTGGATTCGGAGAAGCCTTCATGAGAGTAAGGACGAAGATTGATGGACCTGCCTTGTATGGGCCAGTAGGCCTTCTGCAGTGTTCCTCCATTCTTATGTTCTTATGATTGAGATAAAAAGGGGTGAACTAAACTGAACTCGAAAACATCAATCACGTGTGTAATGCTCTAGTCTAAATCGAATTAAGAGCAACCAGTTCAGTAGTGACTGAAGATAACAGCTTCTCTCTGAATTTGTGGAGTCAAAGGCATACTGCAAGTCTATGTCGTTAGTCCTGCCTTATTCTTGATATATGTTAATGGTCTTAACTCGGTTTTTTCCATGAGTATATACTCATCCTTGTATGACGATAATTTTGCTATCTTTGTAAGCTGGGACTGTCCATTAGTAAAGTAGTGTGCATATTAATTGGGACAGTGATGAAATAGACATTTATTTGGAAGATTAATGCTTATTTGAAAAATAAATATCCATTTTCCAAATAACTGATTTAATGAGAGATGTGACTACCCTTTGGGTTTATAAACATTGTTATACGCTTTGGCATAGAATCTGAGTCTTCCGGTTTCCAACAGTTTTAATATTTAGTGGTCAATACATCATACGAACTTGATAATACCAAATAAATTTCGTTTCTGTTGGTACAAATTTACCAATATCAACCATCAAAAAGCTTGGAATAACTAGAAACGATGCAATAACGGGAGACGACTTTCTGATCATCTTGCAAAGTTTAGTGTTGCTGTAATTCACTTTATTATCCAGTTGCATAAGTTTAAATTTTCCAGTTTTATTAAATAAAATGTATTATTCATTTCTATTCAGTAAATAAGGATTATTCTGTATAGCTTCAAACCATTATCATTGATTCACTTAACGAAGCTGAATATATAAAGTAAGTTTAATCTTTGTACGTATAAATATCCAGATATACTAATATAGTTCATGAAAAATTAGTGTTGGATATCTGGAGAATGCTTCCTCTGATTGGTTTCAAACGTTTAACGTCAGTATGTTTTAGAAGTACGGAAAGAAATAGTATTTCAATGGGATTTGTAACCACTAATTTGCTCACTTTTAAAACGATTTTGAAACCTGCATATGTAAATTTATATGCGATTCTTTTTAAACCGTTTAGAGATATTTATTTGCTAAGTCTACAATTGAAATTAAAACATTATTTTGTGACAAAGTTGAGGTCTACTTTATTATGATCAATATATTGATTCTTATGATATAAATGGGAGAACTAATTAAACACTGAATCCATAACACTAACACATTATTGTTCGTTTCACAGTTGTACAAGAAAATATTTCCGCACCATCACATTATTTTCCTCACCTAACTTCATTACACTTCCTTCTAATCTCTCATCGCTAAACCCATCCCAACATAATATCCACGAACTTTCTACAACTCAAAAATCTCCTAAGTTCACAGAGGTCTCTTCTTGAACTGGACAAAAATAAATTTCTTAACTTCCACGATGTATTCTATGGAATAAAAAAAGATGTTACTTAAATCTCAACGAATCATCTGAGATAGAATTTTCCTTTACTTTTTCAGTCACCAGTATTTTTATCTATATTACTGGGGAAAGATTAAATTAATTGCGATGGCGTGTGTATCTGAGTATCATCCACATTTTTCACATTTTACACCGAACAAAACTTATCCTCTTCAACTAATTCATATTATACATTTCCTCGCTTAACTACCCGTATTTTAAGTCACCTCCACTATCCCACCTCACCCTGTCTCTCGGCATATCTCTACACCTCTACCATCTCCTCTGTACCAACTCTTATATCACTTCTATTACCTCTGTACCACCTCTATACCACCTCCTCTCTTTCTCCATATATCTTTATCTCTTGACATATGCGCAGCTGCTGGACAGCCTTGCAGACTTTCAAGCAGACCAGATCCTTTCAGAGAACACTAGCAATCCCATTGGGACCGACCAATCTCAGAGAAAATCTCTAAACATCGCTCAGCAAGACCTGAGGAAAGGACAAAGCTCGTCTCCTAGCGGTGAAGGTACCACATTCAGATTTCATTTTCCCATTCCTAATTCCACCTTGGGCACTCGCCTGGACCCTCTGGTCATAAGAACATAAGAAAGAAGGAACACTGCAGCAGGCCTAATGACCCATGCGAGGCAGATCCATCACTCCCGAGCTTAGACCTGACTACCTTTAGTTAACCCTCTCCAGGTAAACTCCAGGTAGTCAGGTCACTTCCACTTAAGGAAGGAGCATGGCATAAGACCTAGTAGCACAAGCTAGTCAGGTCTAACTCACACCCACCCACACCCACTCATGTATTTATCTAACCTATTTTAAAACTACACGACATCTTAGCTTCTATGACGGTACTCGGGAGTTTGTTCCACTCATCCACAACTCTATTACCAAACCAGTGCTTTCCTATATCCTTCCTGAATCTGAACTTTTCCAACTTGAAACCATTGCTGCGAGTCCTGTCTTGGCTGGATATTTTCAAACACTATTTACATCCCCTTTATTTATTCCTGTTTTCCATTTATGCACCTCAATTATATTCCCCCTAATTCTACGCCTTTCTAGAGAGTGCAGATTCAGGGCCCTCAGTCTATCCTCATACGGAATATTTCTGATACATGGGATCAACTTTGTCATTCTCCTCTGTCGTTTTCCGACATATATATCCATTCTGTAATACGGTAACCAGAACTGTGCAGCATAATCTAAATGAGGCCTAACCGAGGATAAGAGTAAGGTGATGAGGGTATCAAACGATGTAAATAAAGAGAAATATGATATCACATTGGAGAGAGGGATTATGGAAGAAGTGAATATTTTCAGATATTTGGGAGTTGACGTGTCAGCAGATGGGTTTATGAAGGATGAGGTTAACCATAGAATTCCCAAGGAGAACTCTCGCAACACCGTGTTCAGGATCTGTGGCAGGCACAAACGCTTCTCCCCACCCACGTTGAAGCAGGCGATAGGCCCCGTCAAGTAAAGTCTCCTCCCGTGTGGGTCCCGCCCAGGAGCCCTTGTCGGCAGCAGCAAGCACTGGCCAGGGCTGTGGTGGGAAGGGAGCTGGGCTAAGAACACCCCAGGCTCCACCACGATCCGCCAACACAACCGCTACTGCTGGAGGTGCTGCTGGTGGTGGTGTTTGCGCAGTTGGTGGCGCTGCAGGTGTCGCTGCTGGTGCTCCGGACATTGGCAGTGGGAGAACTGATGGCAGTGCTGGGGGTATCTACAGGAACGTCTTTGACATCTGGCAGGCTAGGGGTCCTGGTGGGAGAAGTGGGCGGAAGGTGGTGATCTGAGTGGTGGGCGTGGGGTGGTGGGCGGAGTGGTGTGCCTCCCAGGAGCTGGTGTTGGTGACATAGTCAGGTAATGGGAACAATCCCATTATCTGTCTTAGTGCTGGTGGAAATGACATTGGGAAGGGCAAGAGACAGGAGCTACTGGATAAGTACAGGTCAGCCATAGAAGTAGTCAGGTCTAAGGGAGGGATCCCCATCATATGTAGTATCTTGCCTAGAAAGGGAGGGCAATGAATGAATGTCTAGGGCAATTGGTATAAATTGGTGGTAGATAGGTAATGCAAGGAACTTGCAATCCCATTCATTGACAACTGAGACAAATTCTATGGCAAATGTGATATGTATGCAAGGGATGGAGTTCATCTCTATAGGGCTGGATATATATATAATATATATATATATATATATATATATATATATATATATATATATATATATATATATATATATATATATACCACTACATATATATATATATATATACAGGAAGAAATCCAAATATTCTTCCTTGAAGCCTTTTTATCCACTTCTCCGAGGCTATGGGACCCACAATTTACACCAGAGGTGGACCCCATACTATAAATATATATATATATATATATATATATATATATATATATATAAATATGTTTTATTGAAAATGTCAGTAAATTTGTCATGCAGAAACGACCTCTCGTGAACCCATGCTGAGATTCATTAATCAAATTATGCTCTTCAAGGTGACTTCTAATAATATCAGCTATAATTGATTCTAATAATTTGCCTACTATAGATGTGAGGCTTATTGGACGTTAATTTGATGGAATTGACTTATCCCCTGATTTGAATATCGGAACTACATTAGCTTATATATATATATATATATATATATATATATATATATATATATATATATATATATATATATATATATATATATAACAACACTCTTCTTGCTGAATAAGACAAGCAAAAATTTGTGTATAAAATAATTTCGCAAAAGTCATTCTGACCTCTGTCTGACCTTCCTATCTCTGTTACAAAAACACAGTCCATATATCTTACCTGAGAGTCTCCCACAATCAAAATATTCTTACCTTGATTAGTAGGGGAGTCAATGGTACCTTTAACCTCACTAACCATTGAAGTACACTCGTCCTGGAGAACAGAGAATCGATTTCCTACCTTCATATCTTCTCTATTAACCTTCCTTATCTTCCTTCTACCTGAATTGTGAACCACTTGCCACTTAAAGCGGCTGCCACTCTCACTGTTGGTAACCATTTCCTCCTTACCACCACCAACCATCTCACATTCACTCCCAAACCCATCTAGGCGAAGCTTCAGCCTCCTTTTTTCCTCCTGAAGAGGTAGAACCTCCTTCTTCAACACTTTAACCTGAGATTCTAAAACATTGCAGCCAGGTGCTCGGTAACACCCCACGCTAATTCCCAGACAGCTTAGGACAGGTATAACCACACAGTAACATCATCAAGCGACGTCTCACCATAGCTCGTTGCCCAGCAGAACAGGAACCTCATGAACTAAGATTTGACGGCAGTCAGCAGTGCCCAGATGGAGTCACTACACAACCTTGGAAGGATGGTAAACAGATTGCATTGGGGTGCTCCTGTGCGTCTACGTTGGCTGACACCTACTTACAATACTCTGAAGTTGAAGGGGGTGGTGCTACCAGTTTCAGGAAAACCCAGATTAGGAATACAGTGGGCTGGTACCAAGCTATAACTTCATTTCAATAGGACCGACGGATCATGCGGCAAGTGTGACCACAAATTTCTTAAAGAGTTGAATGGCAAACTCATCACGGAAACCAAGGACCTTAATGCGACCAGCTTCCTTTTCCCAGAGTCTCAGTGTTGCGATCCAGAGATTAATGCCTGCAGCATTCTGGGCACGCGTCTCACCGCAAGGGAGGTGGATGAAGGATTTGAGATGTAGGCTCAATAACGTCATGCATGTTGATCTCCTTCCCATTGTATCTTTGTTAATGTATTTTTTTCAAATAATGACCACAGCTTTTGATTAAAAATTCCCCCCAAAATGCTGACGGCTGTGTCTACAAGATTCCTTGAAAAAATATGATAACGTTTACTACGGTCAAACTGGAAAAAGGTTGAATTAAGATTAAAACAACATAAACATATCATTAGAATTGGGCAAGAGTCTATTGCTCTGTTTATTCATGTGAGAGATTTCAACCATCCAATTGATTTTCAATAGGCCGAGAAAGTTGAATCAAGTAGGTCCATGGTGGAGAGAAATATATTAGAATCAAGCTTCATAAAAAATAGTTTTGAAATTAATATGAATATTGGATTAGGATTATACACATTAGACTCATTCATAATTAATAAAATTTGGGAAGAATTATGATTTGTTTGAGAAGTTTGGGTGGAATATAAGCTGTCTGACAGGTCTTTAACCGCCTTACCAGCATCATCATAAAAGGTTAAAGTGTTGTATGTTGACCGTGAAGTGTAATCTCACCCTTGTATGCCTTCTGTTAATCTTTATTTTTGTAGTTCCTCGAAAATGTGAGAAATCACGAAAGAACTTCTGAAGTTCATTATTATTTTCACAGTGTTGCTTTGCATATATATATATATATATATATATATATATATATATATATATATATATATATATATATATATATATATATATATATATATATATATATATATATAGGTACCACCTCTAGAACTTTACTGGGGACCCTCATCCTCAGAGAAGACATAAACGTACCTCAGGGAAAACTCGAGGTTCTCCCCGGAGCTGTTTGAATATTTCTTCTACCACCCCTATATATATATTATATAGGTGCTTTATTAATAGACAATACATTGACAAAAACACAAACATGAACATGAATTCGTTGGTACAATATATCAAAGATTATGAATCTCCTCCAGCTCCTCCGAAGCGTGACGCGAGACCAATATGCAGTATGAGTTTCCCTCTTGATGGCCATGCTGAGGCGCTGGAACTTGAAAGTGGCTGCCCTTGGGTCCCTGGTGGTGTCGATGAGTCTGAAACCAGTTCTTTAAGGAAACGTGTTGCATTTTTTTCCCCACGCCCCCTAAGGTCTCTGATCCCACTGGGACAAATTTATACTGTTGGCTTATGTCCCTGTACTTGACGATCTTGTACTCCTCTCTGTGGTCAGCAGCCCTCCTGTCGCCCGACACTGTGATGGATGTAGGTGTCAGCCAGTGTCGACACACAGGTATAGTACCATGCTAAGAGCTTGCCGTTCTTCCAAGGATAGATGGTGATTCCGTTGGTTTGGCTTGCTGGGTTGGGTATTGTTGGCTGCTAGTGATCGGGGTCTCTCTCGGCTGGGCATCCAGCTGTAGCAAGGGTTCTCTTTATGATGTCATTGACTTCATTGTGTCTTGCATGCCAACCCTTGGTTTTGGAACAGTTTAGAATTCATGTAGACCATATTGGTCGGCTTGCGCATCGCCGCAAATACACGTATATTCCGTGTGAATAGTGGCAGCAAGGCGCAGAGCCACTGCAATACGGAGGGTCTTAGGGTCGAGGCGTGTTCCCATTCCCGAAATGGTAACTGTTTGGATTAAGTCCCCAGAGTGATGTGCACTCACAGCTAGGAAACGGGCAGTCTCCTGACTGATGTTACAGCCTTAAGGATGTTGGCAAGTATTTTTTCAGTGATGGGGCCATCCTAACTTGACTGTTTGTAGGCCTGTTCTGCACTAGATTTTGGTGCTGGAGGAGCAAGAGTCTCCTATTCAGTGATGGCACTTAGTAGGGTCCTGTATTCCTGCTGAATCTGAGGTTGTCCGGAAAAATTTGTTTTATTAACTCATTTGATGCTATAAAAGAGGATAGGAAAGCTGTAGGGTAATCTGGGAGGATTTTATACTCCCAGCCCCCAAGCCTGACTGGAAGTGAGGCTTGCAACCACTGCCCATCTTCGAGGGAAAGATTCAATACACTCTTTAGCATGGTCTTGAGGAGTCATATTCCTTGAGTTTCGGACTGCGGGAAGGCTGGGGAGCATCTCAGGAAGTAGGTAAGTTTTGGGATTGAGAGGCACCTGGTGAATAGGTAGAAGGCATCATGTATCGATGTCTTTCACCCCTGCCTTCCATCGTCCTGAGGTCTGAGATTTTTTCTAGACCAGATCGATGGCATTGGGCCCAAGAGGAGCTCCAAGGAGAGTGTTGTTGGCTGGATCAATGGCTTGTGCCCCTGGTAAAACAGCACTAATGTTCTGGATCATCTATCGATTGGTAGAAACTATTTCACATTTGGTTGGTTTTAACGATAGGCCAAGGTCCTCCCCCTGTCTAATTTTCTTGATGTCCTCTAGAGAGATTCTGTGGTGCCAGCTAGGTACCATCATCCATGAACCAGATATTGAGCTCACTGGAGAGCGCTTCTGTGACTTCCTTGATGACCAGACAGATTAGAAAGGGGGCGAGAGAGTCCCCTGTTGCACACCCTCACACTAGTCAATTTCATGGTCCCCAAAGAATAGCTTTTGAAGGCACACTATAACACGATTCTATGAAGGAATAGAGGGAAGGAAAGTGCCTAGAAACTGCTTGGGGAGCAGCATCCCTTCTGACTGAGTTGAAAGCATTGGCAAAGTCCAATTTGATTTAAAGGGTTTTCATTGACATGTTGTTGATGTATGCTCGTGTTGCATGGGCAGCTGCTTTCACAGCCTTGTTGAACACCAAAACCGAGCTGAGTTGGTTTCAACATTGAGGCAGCATCTTGACTCACCCTTCGTACTGCAGCCTTGGCAACTAGGCGCTGAAGGGTGTTGCCCACTGCAATGGGCCTGATTCCTCCATCCTTTTCCGGAGGGCACATAGTGAGGCACCAAAGAAAAGGGGTCTAATGGCCTCTGGGACACTGCCAGCCAGGCACCCATTGGAAAATTTTGTGAGTTCAGACAGCAACCTCTCTGAAACCTCACCAAGTGCTGAAATGAGCATTTGCTTAAGTGATTGTGGCCTTAACCTGGTGAAACCTCCTGCTGAGCCCTGGAAATGACATAGCAGCTTTATACATCAAGCATCCTGTAAGGTTAAATGTTCTTCACCTGCTGTAATGTCAGGGAGGTCAATGTTGGTACTGGGAGCTCTGGGTGGATGTTTGTCCTTCAGGGCTTGTGCTGTAATTTAAGTCTTTAGGGGCGATGGTATCCTCACTGGTTATAAGCCTCAGTGATCCAATAGTATTACCCCTTCTATTTTTCTGCTAATTTGGGCCCTGATTTTTGAGGCGTCAGGTGTCCTGTTGTTGACATTTGCCTGGTGGGTATTTGACGCCCTGGGGAGACGGAGAGGTTGTCATTCTAGGGAATGCATTTATTGCCCTAATAACATATGGCAGGCCTGTCCCCCCGGGGGACAGCCAAACGGGTTTGGGAAAAAAGCAGTAGGTTGTGCCAGGATCCGTTGTTTGCAAGAGATCGTTGACTTTCCCAAAGGGGGAGGAGGAGGTGTTGATTCGCCGGGATTTCCCCAGCCCGGGTCTATTCCAGATGGCGCCCCGGCTCCGCCCCCCCTGTTTTGGGGGAGTATCTGAGACCATGCCCCCCATGGAGGAGGGCCACCCCCCTCATCTTTGGGGAAACCAACTGTCCCCAGGCCTAGCCAATTCCCGGGAAAGCCGGGGGCCTTTTGGGCTGCTATTTTCCCCCGGGGAGGGTGACAGAAGGCAAGCTTGCGAGCTGCAGATGGTAGCAAGCTCCAGCTTTGCACCTACCCGCCCAAAAGGCTAACGGGGGATCCTCTGATCTTTTCATAAAGGGGTACAAATTTTGCTAGCAGTTGTGGATAGCCGCTTTGAGAATTTTAGGCCCGGGGGATGTTAATTGATTGAGTTTTTAGATCATCTGTGTTTAAACAGGGGGTTTTAGTTTTTCTGCCACCCTGCCTGGTGGAAAGGGCCCGAGGGGAAAGGAAAGTAATATATATATATATAAAAAAATATATATATATATATATATATATATATATATATATATATATTTTAAAAAAAAAAAACCCACAATTTTTTTAAACTACTTCAAATGGGAAGTCACAAGGCCTAATGGAAGACTCATTCTCAGAAACATCATCGGGTGTTCATAGCTCAATGGTACGAGCCAGAGAAACAGGTCCCAGAAATGAAAACCCCTTTAATATGAGGCTAGTGTCTTAACAAAACACGGTATCTCTCAAAGGAGACCCACTGGGATATTGCTGACCATAACCTGCGGGGGGAAAGGGCCACCCGGGGGGGACTGTTTTTCATTCAAAAGGAAACTTTTTTTCATAGGACAAACATAACACCCCAAACCCATGACCCGACGAATTTTACGGTTTTAAAAGCCTTCTGTGAGACTCCTTTCTAATGGGAAAATTTTTCAGGAGTAATAATAAACCTTAACATCGCTCATTGTCCATTGAGAATAGAATATTTTCCCCAAGAGTCCAAAGATTGAAGATGGAGGTAAAGAAACCATGGTAGTGTAAGAAGAATCTTAAAACAGTCTTGGCAGAACAAGTCTTTATAACGTTCAGTTCTAACGAGATTTTTTAATCACTTAAACTATGACTTAAAAAAACCCCCCGTCAGAGAGATAAGTTATTCCATTAAAGGTTTTTCTGCTATTTTTTCCCTGTTTTCATTCTTGTAGGTAGGACGACATTTGCTTTTAAAAACCCAAAGCCTCAAAATATTGCCCAGTCATCTTAAACAAGGAAACATATAGAAGCCAAAACAGCAATAAGGAGAAAAAAAAATTTAAGTTAAGAACATTCATCTCATACACAAGTTTGTAAAACTCGTAAAGAGATTTTTCCCGGTTGAAAACCCTCACTGATATCCACGCCCTTTTGGGCAATAAAAATATAAGAATGCTGCCAACGCGTTCAAGTTTGATAAGAAATATCAATGAAATGGTAAGAGGAAGAATGAGTTGTTGCAAATAGGTAATGAATCCCATCTTCACCCGAAGATGCTGAGAGCGACGCCAAATAACGGGGTCGCCTTCCCATCTGAGAGCAGGTCATAGGGTCCCAGTCCCTGGACGGACGAAGCTCATCCGCCTCCAGCTGGTAATGCCGCGTTTTCCCCGACACCCGACATGAAGGAGAAGCCCAACCAAAAGCTATATTCATTGTAGATGGGAAAGGGGGAAAGTATCGGGGAATATTTCCTGGACAACCTCAAATTTTACTCCAAATACATCTTGAACCATGACACGAGAGAATAGAGAAGATAAAGTTGTTTTCTTTCCCATGCTCTCTGTCTCTCTTCTCTCTCTAACCCCTTTTCCTCCCTCCTCTTTCCCCCTGTCCATATACCCTCTTTTTATCTATGTTTGATATTTTCAACAACTTCCCTAATCACCGAAGATGTTCCCACACTTCCCTGTTGCCCGAAATTCCATTTCCCCCTTCCCTGGGCATCAAGACGAGTTCTTTCACTGTCCATCCCAAAAAACCATTTTCATTTTTCTTCATCAGTCTACCCCCCCTTTTCCCATACAATCACCCTCTTCCCCCCCCCCTCATCTCCATCATTTTACTCTCACCATTTGACCAGATAAAGGTCCTTGTTCTTTGGGCTCCTACCACCCCCCCCCTGCTATGCTAGACGTGACGACAACACTAGTTGCATCTCCTCCCTTTTCCTCCTCTAGTATCCTGCTTCTCCCTTCTTGGAGCAATTCCTTACACACTGTTAAGTGAGCCAGAGCAGAGGGGAGAGCAGAGTGATCCCCCCTACTTGTGTTGAATTGCAGCAGCGGCAAGAGGGTCTCCGGGGTTTAAATTTTATTATAGACATCGTGTCCATCTCCAAAGAAATGTTGCGGGGGGGTGAGGAAAAGGGGGGAAGGGAAAGGGGGAGAGAGGGAGCACAGGAAAGGTGAGGAACGGAGCGCGGAAGGGGGACCAGTTTACCTGGAGAGGTCGGGATCACGAACCGCGGCCCGGCTGGACCAGGGCCCCATGTTGGGGTCAGAGCCGATCAACCAGGTGTTACTGCTGGCCGCAGCAGTCCAACGTACGAACCACAGCCCGGGTGGTCACCGACTTTAGGTGCCCCCGGGGCCAGTGCCGCTTTGGACAGCCAGGGGGGTTTTGGTAATCCTGATGTATGCTGGGAGGCAGTTGGGAAAAGTCTTTGGCCCCTGACACTTGGGTTCCCCGTTGTTTTCAACGTGCTAGTGGCACCCCTGCTTTCATTGGGGGATGTTACATCGCCGCCGAGTCTTTTTCTTTTAGAGTGACTTCCTTCAAGAGAACAATCCCCCAGAATTTTCCACGGGATATAATAATTTTCCCCCGCCTGCCTAGGGAGCAAAGGGGCTTCAACCCTTCAATTGAGGTGGTTTTTCGTATGTGCCGTGAAGGTCTCTGCACATTTTCAAGGTCCCAATTTCACTTGCCTTGAAAAGGGGGAGGGCAGCAATATTTCCCGCCTAGATAGAACAAGCGATCTGTAAAATGTTAACATGGGCTTGGGATCCCCGGGTTTTGGGGTTCCATTATCCACCTTCACAGCAGATGCGATTGCCAGGGTTAGGTCCTGAAGGGAAATCCCCGACATGATCACTCCCAGGGCTTTGACATTAGTTTTTCGTTCTATTGTGGTTGGAATTAGTTTTGTACTGATGAGTTTTAATTTCCTCACGTTTTCCGTATCTGAGTAATTAAATTTCTCATCATTGAATTTTAATATTTTTTTCCCAGCCCATTTAAAGATTTGGTTTATGTCTGTTTGGGAGTCTTGCAGTGTCTTCAACCGACACTGTCATAAATCCGGTGTCATCTGCAAAGGAAGAACGGCACTGTGGCTTATATCCCTGTCTATGTCCGATATGGGGATGGGGAACAAATGGGAGGAGTACTGTGCCTTGTGGAACAGAGCTTTCACATTAGCTGCCTCAGACTTTGCTCTGTTGACTACATTTTTGTGTTCTATTTTGTTAGAAAATGATCCATCTACCAACTTTTCCTGTTTTTTTCTTTATCCCCTTTTTGGGGGACGGAAGAAAGGAAGATTAGGATGGGTGGCAGGAAGGAGGAAAAGAAGGCGGGAACGGGGGGTTTAATAGATTAAAATATATTTATGTTTAAATGCCACCATAGTACAAGTCAGGGATGGTAGGAGGTGGACATTATTAAATGGGAACTGCTACATGCTTGAATGCTGTTTAATTACTTCCCCCATTATTATATAGAGCATAGTTGGTTAAATAAGGCTATGTTTATAAATAGGTTCACATAACTAATAAATAAAAATGTAATATCATTGACAAACTTCGAATTATTAAATTTCTTCCCGCGGCTCCCTCCCCCTTTCCCTTCCTTCCTCCCCTTTTCCCCAAAAAGGGATTTTTTTCCTAAATTTTTCCGGCTTACAATTTCCAATTAGGGCTCTTCCAAAAATTTTACAAAAGGGTCTGGGATATTTCAGTGATCACACCCCTTTGAACCAAAGGGGGGTCACCAAATTTCGACATTGATCAAGTTACACATGAAAATCTGGGGCCTCACAGAGTGACAAGCTAATGTCTCCTCATTGCGACTCAACACTCACTAAATTGAGCCTGGGCCACTGGGCCACTGGCGTACATTCCTTACCCAGAATCAGCTGATTATCTACCCCCCACAAAGTTTACCTTTAAAATTCCAATTTTTTTTTAAAATCGGCCGTCTCCTTCATGTTCATGGTGTTCCAGAGGCAATGCAGGAGGAGTTCTTGGACTAAAGATGTGTACCAGCGGTCTACCATGGAAAAATTTTGGGCCAGTATGATTGATACCCAAATCTGTCAACACATGCAGTCAACTTACATATGTGAGAGTGGATTTTCATGTTTGTTGCACATAAAGTCCAAACTGAGGAATCGGCTTGCAGTTGAAAGCAATATTCGTTGTGCATTATCAAGTACCACTCCTAACACTGAAAGCTTGTCAGTGAGAAGAGAATCCAAAAGTCTGGTTGCAAGGAAAAGTGAAATAATCATATTTCAAAGAAAAATGTTGGCTGTATACTTCATAATTTCAAAATTATGTTCGTTAGAAAGAAATTTCACAGCAAAATGTTAGATATGTATTCATTTATTTCCAGGAAATTATGTTTGTATGAAATATATTTCAGACCAAAATGTTAGATATCTATTATTTTATATAACTTCTCGAATTTCTGTTTATAAGAAATATATTCCAAATCAAACTGTCAGTTGTCTTTGCTTTGCCTTTATATATCATTACTCAAAAAATGAAATGGTCCACGATATTTTTATAATTGGGTTAGTGGTCCATGGGCTGAAATGAGTTGAGAACCACTGCTCTAGTCTGACACCGTGCTTAGGAATTTTACACTCCAGCATTTCCAAAAACATTGCTGGGACCTATTAATAATTTGTATAGATTTCTAGACAATAGTATGTGACCAAGACAGGTGAAAATGTTCACCTGTCAGTGTTTGTTACTATCTGATTACTAGTTCAGTACCTAATATTAATGTCAGAACATAAAAATTATGTAAATTAAAAAAAAAAAAAGAGAAAAAAGGTTTATCAGCAACATTTCTGCAAGCAGCAGGACTCCATGTTGCCGTCAGGTGAGCATCCAGCCCCAGCTTTGCCGCCTTATATCTCGATGAATACTGGCGCTAATTTTTTTTTTTTTTGCCTTATTGTACACAAAGTTGCTGCTTGCTGCTCATCTTGTGGTGTAGAAGCTCACTTCTCACTGTCCTTGGAGTGGAGCCAAGTGTGGTACTTTGACAGTACAGTGGTCCCTCGACTATCGGTCTTAATCCGTTCCAGGAGCTAGACCTCAACATGAAAAATTCGAAACTCGAAACCTTATTTCCCATAAGAAATAATGTAAATACAATTAATCCGTTCCAGACATCCAAAAATGTTCACAAAAAATTAATTTTGTAAAGATTAACTATACTTTTACATTCACAAAACAATTTTAAATATATATATAAGTAGTGCAAAGAGATCACAGTAAACAGGTGATATCAAAATATGCAAGACAACCACTATAAAAAAAATATTGATTGTTCCTTGATAATGTGAGTAGTCACGAAAGCGCTTGGAATTCTTCTATTTTTTCATAGTGGTTGTCTTGCATATATATAAGTAGTGTAAAAAATTTATAATTAAACATTTAAAATAACATTTACTTACCTTTAATGAAGAGAGTTGTTGGCATCTGGAAGATAGGGAGGAGGACAGAGGGAGGGGTTAGTGTTTGGAAGGGGAATCCCCACTCCTTGCCTTCCTGCTACACTCACTGCATGCCTGCTACACTCCCTGCATGAATGCTGCACTCCCTGCATGAATGCTACACTCCCTGCATGCCTGCTACACTCCCTGCATGCCTGCTACACTCCCTGCATGCCTGCTACACTCCCTGCATGCCTGCATGCCTGCAAAGTTCTAAATGTTGGGCAGGACAATAACCATGCCACATATAAGCTGAATAATGTAGATCTTATTACTTGTGATTGCGAGAAGGATTTAGGAGTTCTGGTTAGTAGTAATCTGAAGCCAAGACAACAGTGCATAAGTGTTCGCAATAAAGCTAACAGAATCCTTGGCTTCATATCAAGAAGTATAAATAATAGAAGTCCTCAGGTTGTTCTACAACTCTATATATCTTTGGTTAGGCCTCATTTAGATTATGCTGCACAGTTCTGGTCACTGTATTACAGAATGGATATAAATGCACTGGAAAACGTACAAAGGAGGATGACAAAGTTGATCCCATGTATCAGAAATCTTCCCTATGAGGATAGACTGAGGGCCCTGAATCTGCACTCTCTAGAAAGGCGTAGAATTAGGGGGGATATGATTGAGGTGTATAAATGGAAAACAGGAATAAATAAAGGGGATGTAAATAGCGTGCTGAAAATATCCAGCCAAGACAGGACTCGCAGCAATAGTTTCAAGTTGGAAAAGTTCAGATTCAGGAAGGATATAGGAAAGCACTGGTTTGGTAATAGAGTTGTGGATGAGTGGAACAAACTCCCGAGTACCGTCATAGATGTTAAGACGTTGTGTAGTTTTAAAAATAGGTTAGATAAATACATGGGTGGGTGTGGATGGGTGTGAATTTGGACCTGACTAGCTTGTATTACCAGGTCAGTAGCTGTACTAATTCCTTAAGTGGAAGTGACCTGACCAGGTGGTCGGCTGACCAGGTGGTCAACTAGACAATTATATGAGTGGGTGCGGTTGGGTGTGAGTTGGTCCTGACTAGCCTGTGCTAGGTCAGATGCAGTGTTCCCTCCTTAAGTGAATGTAACCTGACCTGGCTGGGTCGGGGCTTAAGCCGTTGGAGATTTGGACCTGCCTCGCATGGGCCAGTAGGCCTGCTGCAGTGTTCCTTCTTTCTTATGTTCTTATGTTCTTATGTACACTCCCTGCATGCCTGCTACACTCCCTGCATGAATGCTACACTCCCTGCATGCCTGCTACACTCCCTGCATGCCTGCTACACTCCCTGCATGCCTGCTACACTCCCTGCATGCCTGCTACACTCCCTGCATGCCTGCTACACTCCCTGCATGCCTGCTACACTCCCTGCATGAATGCTACACTCCCTGCATGAATGCTACACTCCCTGCATGAATGCTACCACTGTGGTGCCACTAGAAAGCTTCTTTGGACCCATGGTGACTTATTTCACAGTGACAATCACTAAACCACCAATAAACACAACAAATGTATTGTGAATTCAAATTCAAATTCAAATTCAAATCCTTTATTTCATGTAATACAAGGTGGGGGGTACTTATAGTTATACATTAAAGTTGATATTACAAGATGGCCAATAATATGCCTAGGTATGCCTAGGCTTTTCAGGCAGTCTTATGATAGGTCTTACTCAATAGCTATACAATGGATATACAGATTGTAAGGTTAGGTTTACAAAATTTAGGTACTGGAATTTAAACATTGAGAATTTAACAATTAGTATAAAAAGTTAGCAATTAGTTTATATATTAATGATAAAGGTGATATATTGGCATAATATAGATTCTATATTGGAGTATCTTAGGCAAACTTATGAGCACGCTGGGTATTGTTCACTCAAGTGTAAACAACACTAGACTGGTGTCCTGCGCGGCGAGGTGCGCAAGCGCAGGCAGGCAGACAGGTCTGGTACAGACCGCTACACGAGTAAAAACTGCTACACAAGAAAAATATTGACCGAAAAAGGCAACCTTTACACAAAAAAACATTATTCAGACAGACAGTTACTCAGGGGTCCACTGTATTGGCCTTATACATAACAGTAAGGCTGCTCACATCTCTCTGGTGTTGAAGTCTCTGTTGAAATGACAGATCTGTCAAGGCTGGGTCCAGGCGAGATATGAGGCCTCTTGCTCTGTTCTTTAATCTGTCAAGAAGTCACAGATGAGACGGAGGGCAAGCAGTCCAAAAAAGTGGAGCATACTCAATGTTTGAGCATACTTGTGCCTCGTACAGAATCTTGCAACCTCTACTATTGAGCAAAAGAGAGATACAGTGGACCCTCGGAAATTGAACACCTCGGCAATTGAACAAATCGGAAATAGAACACTTTTTTAGAACAAATTTTATTTCGGTAATCGAACACTTTCCGCCAATCGAACAAGTGTGTACCAGACCTGTCTGCCCAGGCGTCATGAGTCAGTCTAGCTTTGTTTATCCTCCAGTGAACATTACCCTGCTTGCTCTTTCAAAAATTTCACAATTAATTAATTGTGTTTGGAGCTTGTTGAGGCAGTGTTAGAGGCAGTGGTGGTGAGAGGCAGTGGTGATGTGAGGTGGTGGTGATGAGAGGCAGTAGTGATGAGAGGCAGTGGTGAGAGGCAGTAGTGGTGAGAGGCAGTGGTGGTGAGAGGGAGTGGTGGTGAGAGGCAGTAGTGGTGAGAGGCAATGGTGGTGAGAGGCAGTGGTGGTGAGAGGGAGTGGTGGTGAGAGGCAGTGGTGGTGAGAGGCAGTGGTGGTGAGAGGCAGTGGTGGTAAAGGCAGTGGTGATGAGAGGCAGTGGTGGTGAGAGGCAGTGGTGATGAGAGGCAGTGGTGATGAGAGGCAGTGGTGATGAGAGGCAGTGGTGATGAGAGGCAGTGGTGCTTGGTCATTGGTTGAGGCAGTGTTAGAGGAAGTGGTGATGAGAGGCAGTGGTGGTAAGAGGCAGTCTTAACCCTTTGACTGTTTTGGTTGTATATATACATCTTACGAGCCACTGTTTCGGACGCATATACAGTGGACCCCCGAGTAACGTAAAAACTTCATTCCAAAAGCCTGCTCAAGTGCCATTACCGAATGAATTTACTCCCTTAAGGAATAATGTCACGTAGGTTAGTCTATTTTAGACCCCCAAAAATACACTTCTACAAGCACTTACAATATTATACTTACATAACTGTACGATTACCGGGGTGTTTGTTACTCGGGGATCCACTGTATACTCAAAAATTCTAGCGGCTTCAAATCAAGCAGGAGAGAGCTGGTAGGCCCACATATGAGAGAATGGGTCTGTGTGGTCATGTGCGCTGTATAAAAAAAAATCCTGCAGCACGCAGTGCATAATGAGAAAAAAAAACTCTTACCGTGTTTTTGGATTAAAACGCCGAATTTGAGGTGTATTTTCGTATAGTATTTATGGTTGTATTCTCTTTTTCGTGGTCTCATTTGATATAATGGAAAACATGTTACAGAAATAGAGATGATTTTGATGAGTTTCATGATGAAAACGACCTTGACATTGAACTCAAAGTAGGGAAAATGTTTGATTTTTGCCAATGTTCAAGAGTAAACAAATCATGCCACGCGTCCAATACACATCAACTGGCAAGTCTAATATTCTTTCACAAGTGCACTGATATTATTTATACCATTTTTACAATAATGTAATAGTCTGCATAACGGTAAATCTTCTATTTTTTTGTGTGAATAAAAAATCAAAATAGAAAGCAAAAGTAATATAAGAGGGGCCTAAAGACGTGACTAATGAACAGATAACATTTTATTTTAGTGCCAGGAATGTCTGCATTGTTTATTCTGGACCCTATTTTGAAATTGACAACTTTTTTATTTTGCATGAAATTGGCCAAATTGCCAATTTCTGACCACTTTATTGGGTAGTTGAAATCGGTAAATTGGTAGTTTCTTGTACTCAATCGATAGAACAAATGGAGTTCTAAAGAATAGCTATGAGTTTGGTCGACTGGAACAACGGAAATGGCCGAAAATATGGCTCATAGTCGGCGAAATTGTCGATGCGTATATATCGCCGAGATCACTAACTTCGCGAGAGCGTAATTCCTGTAAGAATTCCATGAAATTTCATACTTTTGGTGTCATTACCATCGGGAAAAGATTCTCTATCATTTCATAAGATTTTTTTTTTTCTTTTTTTTTTAAATTTTGTGACAACAGGAGACACAGCAGGATTAGGGGTTGCGACAGTCAAAGGGTTAAGGTAGAGTGAGAGGTGAATAAACAAGATTAAATGAATAAACGAGAGAGAATGAGAGTGTAGAAGGTTCGGGAGTTTTGTAAACAAACCAGTTGTTGTTGTTGTTGTTGCTGTTACCAGCCTGGACAGGAATGAATTCTGTTTACTCTGTGAAGCCGACTGGAAAGAAGGGAGCTAATGCAGTTAGCATTACAAACTCTGTTTTCTCTTATACTAACACGTCTGAAGGAGGAAAGAATGTGAAGATGTTTTCATAGCTCGAACAAGTATGCTTGCCACCACCGTCCTCCCCCGCTACTACATTCGTAATGACATATATATTTTATTCATTCTAGAGTGTATATCAGGTTTTTATGTTATTTATAATGTTTATTATGTCATATTAGATGAATTGTGATAAATAAGCTGTTGAGTTGATAATAGCGTTATAGTGAAGTATGTACAGTGGACCCTCGGTTAACGAAAAGTTTCGTTAACGAAATCTTTTTTCGTAATCGGTTAGCGAAAAATTCCTCGGTTACCGAAAGGTATTAGACGTGTCCGCCTGCTCCGCGCAAGCGCAGGACGCCAGTGAAGCGTTGTTTACCATTGAGAGAACATTACCTAGTGCGCTCTTTCAAAGATTCACAATATATTTGGTGTCTTTTTTAGTGGTTTAGTTATTGTCACTGTGAAATAAGTCACCATGGGTCCAAAGAAGCTTCCTAGTGACACCCCTGTGGTAAAGAGAGTGAGGAACACCATCGAACTGAAGAAGGAAATCATAGAAAAATATGAGAGTGGTGTACGTCTGAGTGATCTTGCCAGGATGTACAAGAAAACTCCATCTACTATCGGCACTATCCTGGCACAGAGAAATGAGATCAAGAAAGCTAATGTTGCAAAAGGGGTTAATTTGTTAACGAAACAAAGATCGAAAACAGTGGATGAGGTTGACAAGTTGTTGTTGGTGTGGATCAATGAAAAACAGTTAGCGGGTGATAGTATTTCTATGGCGATAATTTGTGAAAAGGCAAGGAAGTTGCACGCAGATCTTGTGAAGACAATGCCTGGAACCAGTGGTGAGGCGAGTGATTTTAAAGCCAGCAAAGGCTGGTTTGAGAAGTTTAAGAAACGTAGTGGCATACACAATGTTGTGAGGCATGATGAGGCAGCCAGCTCAGACAAACGTGCAGTTGAAAAATTTGTGCTGGAATTTAAGGGGTTCGTAGAGGCTGAACAATTCCTCCCCCAACAAGTGTTTGTGATGAAACAGGCCTGTTTTGGAAGAAAATGCCCAATAGGACCTACATTACTCAGGAGGAAAAGGCACAGCCAGGACACAAGCCTATGAAAGACAGGCTAACTCTTATAATGTGTGCCAATGCCAGTGGTGATTTTAAAGTGAAGCCTTTACTGATGCATCACGCAGAAAATCCCAGACCCTTCAGGAAACACAGTGTTGACAAGAATAAATTGTGTGTGCATTGGAAAGCTAACACCAAGGCATGGGTCACTACGGAGATTTTCAAGGAATGGTTGACTGGAGTGTTTGTCCCTAGTGTGAAGAAATACCTCCTGGAAAAGAAATTGCCACTCAAGTGCCTCCTGGTACTGGACAATGCTCCTGCTCATCCTCACAACTTGCAAGAGTTGTTGCCTGACAACTTAAATTTCATCAGAGTGAAGTTCTTGCCTCCTAACACCACTCCTCTCATCCAGCCCATGGACCAGCAGGTCATTTCCAACTTCAAGAAACTGTACACCAAAGCACTGTTTCAGAGGTGCTTTAATATGACTAATGACTCTGAATTGACCCTAAGAGAGTTCTGGAAAGAACACCTCAATATCGTGCATTGCATAGGCCTTATAGGTAAGGCTTGGGAGGAAGTGACTTCCAGGACTCTGAACTCTGCTTGGAGACCACTGTGGCCGGATTGTGTCCAAGAGAGGGATTTTGAAGGATTTGAGGCTGACCCTGACGACCCTGTGCCTGTTGTGGAACATGTTGTGGGAGATATTGTGGAATTGGGGAAATGCCTGGGGTTGGAGGTGAGTGGTGAGGATATAGAAGAGTTGGTGGAGGAGCACAGGGTAGAGCTAACAACTGAAGAGCTGCAAGAGCTTCATCTGGAACAGCAACAGACCACAGCTGAGGTTATTGCTTCACAGGAGGAGAGAGAGAGAGGGGTAAGGAGGTGCCTTCTTCAGTGCTTAAGGAGATGTGTACAAAGTGGAATGAGTTGCAGACATTTGTTGAAAGATACCACCCTGAGCAAGCTGAAATGAGCCTTCTGTGCAACCACTTCAGTGACAGAGCCATGTTGTACTTTAGAAAAGTGTTGAAGAGTCGCCAGAAACAGAGGACTGTGGACAGTTACTTCACCAGGCAGGGGTCTAGTGACTCTCAAGCTGGTCCTAGTGGCATTAAAAGACCAAGAAGGGAAGTAACCCCAGAGAGAGACTTGTTACCTGAAGTCCTTTTGGAGGGGATTCCCCTTCCAACCATTAACACCCTGCCCCTGTCAGCAACTCTACCTTCCAGATGCCTGCAACTCTTCAATAAAGGTAAGTACAGTGGTACATCGAGTTACGATGGTCCCCAAAATCGCCCTTTTATGTAAGTTTATTTTTTTAAATGCTTTTGTAAGTATATTTTCGGGGGTGTAAAAGGACTAGTCTATTTTACATTATTCCTTATGGGGATAAATTCGTTTGGTAATGGCACTTGAACAGCATTCTCGAACGAAAAAATATCGTAACTCGAGGTACCACTGTAAATGTTTTTTTTTTTTTTGAGTGATTATTTTTTTGTGGAACGAATTAATTGTATTTACATTATTTCTTATGGGAAATAAGGTTTCAGATTACGAAAGATTCAGATTAAGTAATAGCTCCTGGACCGGATTAATTTTGTTAACCGAGGGTCCACTGTACTATTTTGTCATGCCTCCTGACAGCAGGAACGGATTACAGGGGCTCTGGTGGTCTTGTGGCTAAAGCTCTCGCTTCACACGGCGAGGGCCTGGGTTCGATTCCCAGCCAGGGCAGAAACATTGGGCGTGTTTCTTTACACCTGTTGTCTATGTTCCCCATCAGTAAAATGGGTACCTGGGTGTTAGTCGACTGGTGTGAGTCGCATCCTAGGACACTGACCTAATCTGCCCGAAATGCTCAGCATAACAAGGGACTTTCTATATACAGTGGACCCCCGGTGTTCGTCCATTTTTCGTAACAGAATGCTGTTCAAGTGCCATTACCAACCGAATTTATTCCCTTAAGAAATAATATGAAGTAGACTAGTCCTTTTAGACCCCCAAAACTACACTTATAAAAGCATTTAAAAAAATAAACTTACATAAAAGGGCGTGTTTTGAGCAGGACGAACACCGGGGGTCCACTGTAGTAGTATGTCACTGATGTCAGCTAGGCCTGTATACCATGTACATGTACTTGTAGTAAATAAAGATATTATTATTACCCCGAGTAATGAAAAAACTTCATCCCAGAAGCCTGGTCAAGTGCCATTACCGAACGAATTTACTCCCTTAACCCTTTGACTGTCGGAGACCCCTTTCTGAAACTGTCATTCTATGTCGGGAAATATTCTAAAAAAAAAAAATTATTTTTTTCTTATCAAAATGTTAAGATTATTTTTCTGATTGTTTTTATCCTAAAAACAGATTTTTGCCATCAATATTTACCGAGATATGAAGGTGTAAAGTTATCAGAAAATAAGCCACGTATGGCAACAGCGGCGAATGCCACTCACTCGGTAAACATTTGTTTACTTCCATTCATAGATTTCTTGTTTTTTTCACTATTTTTTTTACGTAACTTATGTGGCCTGTGAGACCAAGGTAAGGTGCAACGTATATATATATATTCGTTGTATGCAACACAATAATAGCATAAACATTAGTATCTTTATATTGTTTACAAAACTTGTTTACACAAACCAACAATACAAAAAAATCTTTATTACTATTGTTCTATAATATATATACAAATGTGCAGTCACTGGACATGTTCATAGATGTTCTGAACTCTTTGAAACATGGTTCCATGCACAGTGGTGTTTTACATTCCTCATACATAAAACGAGTGTCTCTGCATTTCTGTGGGTGTTTTTTGTATATGCACAGACAAAACATCTCTTCTGAGCAGTTTTCTTCAAAGTAGCAGCAGGCAGTTGTGTTAGGTAGTTATCCTAGGTTGATGGTCGTCTGGTCGTCATTCCTTCCTTCCTTCCTAAATTCCTTCTTACCTACCTTCCTTCCTTCCTTCCTTTCTACCTACCTACCTGCCTACCTTCCTTCCTTACTACCTTTCATCTCGTCCTTTCTTCCTTCTGGTTTCTATATATACACACATAGTCACTGGATACATGCCTAGAACTGCTATAAGCTTCTGGAAGCTGGTTGTTGTGTCTGGGTCATCATTCCAACCTTCCTTCCTTCCTATATTCCTTCTAACCTTCCTTCCTACATTCCTTCCATCTCGTCCTTCCTTCTGGTTTCTATATATACGCATATATAATCACTGGACACTTCATAGAATTGCTATTAGCTTCTGGAAGCTATTTGTTGTTTCTGGGTCGTCATTACTTCCTTCCTACCTTCCTTCCTGCTTTCCTTCTTGCCTTCCTTCCTGCCTTCCTTCCTACCTTCCTTCCTGCCTTCCTTCCTTCCTACCTTCCTTCCTACATACCTTCCTTCCAACCTTCCTTCCGACATGCCTTCCTATATTCCTTCCTACATTCCTACCTACCTTCCTTCCTACATTCCTACCTACCTTCCTTCCTTTCATACCGTCCTTCCTTCTTTTCATCTCCTTCCTTCCTTCCTTCTGGTTTCTATATATACGCATATATAGTCACTGGACACTTTATAGAACTGATAATAGCTTCTGGAAGCTGGTTGTTGTGAGTGTGTGGACTTATAAATATGCTGAGTCAGGGTGAGGCTGCTGTCAAAATGACATATTATACATCACTCGCCACCCTCACTGCCTTGTCAACACCCATGGGGTCCTATGCTCTTCTTCCCCACAGTCCTTCCTACCTACTTACGTACCTACTTGCTTACCTACTTGCTTATCTCCTTACTTATCTACTTGCTTACCTACGTACCTACTTACCTACCTACTTACTTACCTACTTGCCTACCTACTTACTTGCCTACCTACTTACTTGCCTACCTACTTACCTATCAACCTATTGCTATTGTTCTATGATATATATACACATATATAATGACTGGACACTCCATCAACTTCACGTAGCGCTTGAAGCTGTGTGTGTGTGGACATCTAAATTTGCTGAGTCAGGGTAAGGCAGCTGTCAAAATGACATATTATACCATTACTCACCACCCTCACTGGTGTCAACCTGTCAACACAAAAGGGGACCCATGTCTTCTCCCCCACAACCTCCTTCCTAGCTTCCTTTCTTCCTTCATTCCTTTCTTACTTATTTCCTTCCTTCCTTCCTCTCATCTCTTCCTTCCTGCCTTCCTTTCTTCCTTCATTCATTCCTTCCTTTTTTCTTTCTTTCTTACTTCTTTTGTTCCTTCCTTCCTCTCATCTCTCCTTCCTTTCTTTCTTACTTCTTTTGTTCCTTCCTTCCTTCCTCTCATCTCTCCTTCCTTTCTTTCTTTCTTCTTTCCTTCCTTCCTTTCCCCCTTCCTTCTTCTTTCCTTCCTTCCTCTCATCTCTTCTTTCCTTCCTTTCATCTCTTCTTTCTTTCCTTCCTTCCTCTCATCTCTTCCTTCCTTCCTTACTTTCTTTCTTTCTTCCTTCTTTCCTTCTGGTATCCTGGGCATTGCTTTCGGTCACAAACTCCTCAAAACCATGAAATTCATCTTCAGAGACACTTCCATCTGTGTTAGAGCTATCACTGAGGAAGAGAAGAGTCCCAGATTCGCTGGGGAGTCAGATATTTCTTACCGCTAGGGATGCTGAACATGAACTACTGAAATGGCTTTCCCACAATGCACCACTGGCTGCCCGATTTTTTTTATACTGCGCACACTGACCACACAGACCCATTCTCTCACATGTGGGCCTACAAGCTTTTTCCCACTTGATTTGAGGCCGCTAGAATTTAGGCGTATAAATACATCCGAAACAGTAGCTCGTAAGACGTTTATATACGTCCAAAACAGTCAAAGGGTTAAGGAATAATGTCACGTAGGTTAGTCTATTTCAGGCCCCCAAAAATACACTTCCACAAGCACTTACAATATTATACAGTGGACACTCGGTTAACAAAATTAATCCGGTCCTGGAGCTATTACTTAATCTGAATCTTTCATAATCTGAAACCTTATTTCCCATAAGAAATAATGTAAATACAATTAATTCGTTCCACAAAAAAATAATCACTCAAAAAAAACAAAAAAACAATAACATTTACTTACCTTTATTGAAGAGTTGCAGGCATCTGGAAGGTAGAGTTGCTGACAGGGGCAGGGTGTTAATGGTTGGAAGGGGAATCCCCCTCCAAAAGGACTTCAGGTAACAAGTCCCTCTCTGGGGTTACTTCCCTTCTTGGTCTTTTAATGCCACTAGGACCAGCTTGAGAATCACTAGACCCCTGCCTGGTGAAGTAACTGTCCACAGTCCTCTGTTTCTGGCGACTCTTCAACACTTTTCTGAAGTACAACATGGCTCTGTCACTGAAGTGGTTGCACAGAAGGCTCATTTCAGCTTGCTCAGGGTGGTATCTTTCAACAAATGTCTGCAACTCATTCCACTTTGTACACATCTCCTTAAGCACTGAAGAAGGCACCTCCTTATCTCTCTCTCTCTCCTCCTGTGAAGCAATAACCTCAGCTGTGGTCTGTTGCTGTTCCAGATGAAGCTCTTGCAGCTCTTCAGTTGTTAGCTCTACCCTGTGCTCCTCCACCAACTCTTCCACATCCTCACCACTCACCTCCAACCCCAGGCTGTTCCCCAATTCCACAATATCTTCCACAACATGTTCCAAAACAGGCACAGGGTCGTCAGGGTCAGCCTCAAATCCTTCAAAATCCCTCTCTTGGACACAATCCGGCCACAGTGGTCTCCAAGCAGAGCTCAGAGTCCTGGAAGTCACTTCCTCCCAAGCCTTACCTATAAGGCCTATGCAATGCACGATATTGAGGTGTTCTTTCCAGAACTCTCTTAGGGTCAATTCAGAGTCATTAGTCATATTAAAGCACCTCTGAAACAGTGCTTTGGTGTACAGTTTCTCGAAGTTGGAAATGACCTGCTGGTCCATGGGCTGGATGAGAGGAGTGGTGTTAGGAGGCAAGAACTTCACTCTGATGAAATTTAAGTTGTCAGGCAACAACTCTTGCAAGTTGTGAGGATGAGCAGGAGCTTCGTCCAGTACCAGGAGGCACTTGAGTGGCAATTTCTTTTCCAGGAGGTATTTCTTCACACTAGGGCCAAACACTCCAGTCAACCATTCCTTGAAAATCTCCGTAGTGACCCATGCCTTGGTGTTAGCTTTCCAATGCACACACAATTTATTCTTGTCAACACTGTGTTTCCTGAAGGGTCTGGGATTTTCTGTGTGATGCACCAGTAAAGGCTTCACTTTAAAATCACCACTGGCATTGGCACACATCATAAGAGTTAGCCTGTCTTTCATAGGCTTGTGTCCTGGCTGTGCCTTTTCCTCCTGAGTAATGTAGGTCCTGTTGGGCATTTTCTTCCAAAACACGCCTGTTTCATCACAATTAAACACTTGTTGGGGGAGGAATTGTTCAGCCTCTACGCACCCCTTGAAGTCGTGCACAAATTTTTCAGCTGCACGTTTGTCTGAGCTGGCTGCCTCACCATGCCTCACAACATTGTGTATGCCACTAAGTTTCTTAAACTTCTCAAACCAGCCTTTGCTGGCTTTAAAATCACTCTCCTCACCACTGGTTCCAGGCATTGTCTTCACAAGATCTGCGTGCAACTTCCTTGCCTTTTCACAAATTATCGCCATAGAAATACTATCACCCGCTCTCTGTTTTTCATGGATCCACACCAACAACAACTTCTCAACCTCATCCACTGTTTTCAATCTTTGTTTCGTTAACAAATTAACCCCTATTGCAACATTAGCTTCCTTGATCTCATTTCTCTGTGCCAGGATAGTGCCGATAGTAGATGGAGTTTTCTTGTACATCCTGGCAAGATCACTCAGACGTACACCACTCTCATATTTTTCTATGATTTCCTTCTTCAGTTCGATGGTGTTCCTCACTCTCTTTACCACAGGAGTGCCACTAGGAAGCTTCTTCGGACCCATGGTGACTTATTTCACAGTGACAATAACTAAACCACCAAAAAAGACACCAAATATATTGTGAATCTTTGAAAGAGAGCGCTAGGTAATGTTCTCTCAATGGTAAACAACGCTTCACTGGCGTCCTGCGCTAGCGCGTAGCAGGCGGACACGTCTAATACCTTTTGGTAACCGAGGAATTTTTCGCTAACAGATTACGAAAAAAGCTTTCGGTTTCCGAAGCTTTCGTTAACGGAACCTTTCGTTAACCGAGGGTCCACTGTACTTACATAATTGTACGATTTCCGGGGTGTTCGTTACTCGGGGGACCACTGTAATTGTATTTCCATTATTTCTTATGGGAAATATTGATTCGATTTTCGAACATTTCAAGTTAAGAACAAGCTCCTGGAACGAATTATGTTCGATTTCCGAGGGTCCACTGTACATATAAGTGCTGTAAGCTTCCTGGCCGTTTTGTCTGCAAGATTTTCAACATGGTTCTTCATGGTCAGTTTTGAGTCAGATTTTACCCCGAGGTTATCAACTTCGTCCCAGGGTACTAACATTCTCCTATTCATTCTCTCTCTCTCTCTCTCTCTCTCTCGCACATGCACACGATCTCTTGCTCTCTTACTTGCTCTGTCACTCTCTCTCTTCCTCCTGTGTGTATGTGTGTGCATGCATGTGTGAGAAAGATGCATATGCACATACTTACCTATATTTTTTGCAAGGGCTGAGCCCTAGCTGCTGGCCCTGCCCCTCAACTTGCAGTCTGACAGATTCACTCCCTCCTAGCCTCATTGTCCCTATGTACCTGTTCTTAAAACTGTATGGAGCCTGTCTCCCTCACTTCATCATTAAGATCATGTCACTTCCTGTCTACTCTGAGACTGAAGTACAGTAGACCCTCATTTAGCACGACTTTATGTTGCGCGTTTTGGGTATTACGCGATTGAAGAATTGCGGCACATTTTTATCTAACACGACGTAAACCTTATATTACGCGATTCACTGGAGGGGAAAAATTTTGAGCGCGCGGTCGCCTGCGGTGGGCTAAACCATTGAGTCAGTGGGGGAGTCCTAGTGCTATCCCCAGCCACCCTCACCCACCCACGCATCCCTCCCACCGTTCAGTTTGGTTCGTACACGTGCAGGACAACAATAATCGGGAAGATCGCTGTGTTTATTTACATACATTTTCTCATTTTCACTGCATTTTGATAAATCTGCCAAGCAATCATGGCACCCAGTAAGCATACAAGTGTTCCACCAAGTGATAAGAAAAGGTTTAAGCGTTCAAGTCTAGGAATTACCAAGAAAATCGAGATATTAGATAAGCTTAAGAGTGGCTCACGTGTGGTGGATATAGTGAGGGCCTATGGCGTTAATGAAGCGTCAGTTCGTACAATTAGGAAGAATGAGGCGAATATACGAGCTTGTGTAATGAATAACCCAAAATGTGACCTCATGAAAAGAATGACACGTAGGTCCCAACAAGTAAATAAAACAGAAAACTTGTTGCTTGAGTGGATCGAACAGAAAACAAAGAAAGGTGCACCACTTAATTTCATCTTAATTAGGGAAAAGGCATTACAGTTGTTTAAAGCAGTGTGTGACAAGGAAGGAAGGCCTGAAAATGAGTGTGTGTTTAGCGCAGGCTGGTTTCACAACTTTAAGTTGCATAATAAGTTGCATAATATTAAGTTTTCTGGTGAAAGTGCTTCAGCTGATCATACAGCAGCAAATAATTTCCCTGCTGAATTTCAGGAACTTATTTCTGATGGTGGCTATAAGCCACAGCAAGTGTTTAATGCTGACGAGACAGGTGTTTTCTGGAAGAAAATGCCAACACGAACTTATATCAGTTAGCAAGAGAAAAGTGCACCAGGCTTCAAGGCAGCAAAGGATCGCTTCACCTTGCTCCTTTGCGGTAATGCATCAGGTGATTTCAAGTGTAAGCCCATGGTTATTTACCGCTCTAAGACTCCTCGTCCTTTGAGAGGTGTGGATAAAAACACCTTACCAGTAATTTGGAAGTCAAACCAGTCAGCATGGATGACAGAGGAAATATTTATTGACTGGTTTAAGCATCACTTTATTCCTGAAGTCAAGTTTTACCTGCACAGCAAGAACCTTGCATTCAAGGCTCTCTTCATTCTTGATAATTCCCGTACTCATCCACAAGCTTTGCTGGATGTGACCCCACATATAAAAGTTGTATTTTTACCTCCAAATACAACATCTCTGATACAACCACTGGATCGGGGAGTTATTCAGACATTCAAGTGTAACTACACAAAAAAAGTTATAAAAAAACTAGTTGCATCAATGGACTCTGACTCCAACCTGGCAGTACCAAGCTTCTGGAGAAAATTTAACATTGCAGATGCCATCAGCTATGCTAGAAGTGCATGGAATGAAGTGCCCCAATCAACATTAAATGCAGGCTGGGAAAGTTATGGCCTTCTGTAGTTAATTGTTTCACTGGTTTTCCCTTGCTTGAGAGTCAGGTTCAGGAAATTGTTCAGCTGGCAAGGAGATTACCAGGTGATGGTTTTGAAGATATGAATGAAGATGATGTGAATGAACTCTTAGAAGATAATGATGAAGACATGAGTCCAGAGGAAATGTTGGCAGAGTTTGATGCACAGATACAAGGGAGGGAGATAACAGAAGAAGATGAAGAAGAACCTGAAGAAAAACAGTTAACACTGCAGCAGTTACGTGAGCAGTTCCATGTTGCTGCTAAACTAGCAGACTTTTTCATTGAAGAGGACCCTGACAAAGCTAGAAGCAGGGCTTTGAAACGGGGTCTAGACCAGCTGATGATGCCTTACCGTCAGCTGTATAATGAAATGCAGAATAAAAGAGCCCAGAGATCCATTACAGAATTTATGCACACACCAATACAACCATCGACTTCAGCACCAGGACCTCTACCATCCACTTCTACCGACAACCAACAACCATCCACCTCAGCCCAGTAGGGCCACACCATCCATATCCACTCTTCACTACAATCCACAAACATCATTACCCACAATTTAAGGTAAGAAATACTATTATTTCTTCAATTTTTGCAAGATCTGTTGGTCTAAAAAAACTTGTTTGGCTTTTTGGGGACTCCCAGGAACATAACCCTATTTTTCCCATAAGTTCTTTTAATTATATAACACGATTTTACCTAACACGACGTTTTCAGGAACGTAACTACCGTGCTAAATGAGGGTCTACTGTAATATTTACTGACATCCCTATGGCTCTTTTATGTCTAACTTCTAGCTGTTTCCCTGAATACTACCTGTTTCTGACCTCTCAAACACCCTGTCCCTGTCTAACTTATTACTTCTCCTGAGTATTTTATGTTATAATATTTTTCCCTAGTTCTTCTGTCCTCCAATGTTCTTAGAATCCATTCCATTAGCTTTTCCTCATAGCTCATCCCCATTAACTCAGGATCATATTTTGTTGCTTGTTTCTACACTTTATACAGTTTCATCACATTCTTTTTTCAGGTGTGGGTTCCATACTGATGCTGCATACTCCAAGATGGGCCTGTCATACGTTGTATTATGGACCAAGAATGATTCTTTGTTGATATTCCTGAAGGCTATTCTTAGGTTCAGCAGTCAAGCATTCGTTGCAGAGTTTATCTGGCTGATGTGAACCTCTGATATACCAGGAACTGTGATCACTCCTAGGTCTTCCTCTTCACTCGAAGTCTACAGCCTCTGTCCCCCAAGTCTATTCTCTGTGTACCATCTTCCTGCCCCTTTCTCAACCTTCATAACCTTTCATTTGCTGGGGTTGCATTCAAGCATTCAATCTAGCAGCTTATCCAGATCCATTTGGAGCCTTTGATTTTATTCTCATTATTTTTTCATCATCAGTAAACAGGGATACATCTTTTTCGATGTTCGATTTTTGCCTATGTTCAAGAGTAAACAAATCACGCCATGCGTCCAATACACATCAACTGGGTAGTCTAATATTCTTGCACAAGTGCGCTGATATTATTTATACCATTTTTACAATTATGCAGTTGTATACATAACAGTAAATCTTCTATTTTTTGTGAGAATAAAAATTCAAAATGGAAAGCAAAAGTAATGTAAAAAGGGCCTGGAGAAGTGACTAATGAACAGATAAAATGTTATTTGACTGCCAGGAATGTCTGTCTCATTTATTCTGGACCCTATTTTGAAATTGGCATCTTTTGAAATTTGTGTGAAATTGGACAAATTGCCAATTTCTGACCACCTTATTGGGTAGTTGAAATCGGTAAATTGGCGGTTTCTTGTACTCAATTGATAGAACAAATGGAATTCTAGCGAAATAGCTATAATTTTAGTAGACTGAAACATTGGAATTTGCCGAAAATAGGGCTCAAATTGGGCGAAATCGCCAATGCGTAAATGTCATCGATACCGCTAACTTCGCGAAAGCATAATTCCGTTAGTTTTTTATCAAATTTCATAATTTTGGTGTCGTTATGATTGGAAAAAAAATTCTCTATTATTTCATGGGAAAAAATAATTTTTTTCCGAAAAATTTGCGACCCTGAGAGAGAGGGCCAGGCGACCCCCAAAGGGTTAATGGAAACTCTCTGCTTTCTATTGGTAAGCCATGCCTCTATCCATGCTAGAACTTTACCTCCTATACCATAGGCTGCCACCTTTCTTATGAGTCTCTTGTGAGGTACTCTATCAAAGGCCTTACTGAAATCCAAGTAAACTACATCATATACTTTATCACTGTCTACTGCCTCAAGCCAGAAGCCAGAAGCCAATACGTGTACACAAATGGAGCGAACTCTTCCACACAACAAATTACAGTCGGAGTCCCCCAAGGAAGTGTACTGGGTCCACTCCTATTCCTCCTTTACATCAATGACCTACCGAATGCATCACAACTACTCAAACCCATATTATTTGCAGATGACACAACGTATGTCTTCTCTCACCTAAATCCAGTCATACTGACCAATACTGTTAATGCCGAATTACAGAAAATATCAACATGGATGATGACTAATAAACTTACTCTCAATACTGACAAGACCTACTTCATACACTTGGGAAACAGAGCCACAAATGTTCCACTTAACATAACGCTCAATAGTTCACCCATCAAAAGACTCACAGAGGGAAAATTCCTAGGAATCCACCCACATTGACAGTAGCCTTAACCCTTTCGGGGTTTCGGCCGTACTAGTACGGCTTACGCACCAGAGTTTTCGTCGTACTAGTACGCCTAAATTCTAGCGCCCTCAAATCAAGTGGAAACAGGCTGGTAGGCCTAGATGTGAGAGAATGGGTCTGTGCGGTCAGTGTGTGCAGTATAAAAAAAATCCTGCACCACACAGTGCATGAGGAAAAAAAAACTCTGACCGTGTTTTTGGTTTAAAACTGCGACTTTGCAGTCTATTTTCGTATAGTACTATTTAAACAAATCACACCATGCATCCAATACACATCAACTGGGTAGTCTAATATTCTTGCACAAGTGCGCTGATATTATTTATACTATTTTTACAATGATGCAGTTGTATATATAACAGTAAATCTTCTATTTTTTGTGAGAATAAAAATTCAAAATGGAAAGCAAAAGTAATGTAAGAGGGGCCTGGAGACGTGACTAATGAACAGATAAAATGTAATTTTAGTGCCAGGAATGTCTGTCTTGTTTATTCTGTACCCTATTTTTAAATTAGCATCTTTTGAAATTTGTGTGAAATTGGCCAAATTGCCATTTTCTGACCACCTTATTGGGTAGTTTAAATCGGTAAATTGGCGGTTTCTTATACTCAATTGATAGAACAAATGGAATTCTAGCAAAATAGCTATAATTTTAGTGGACTGAAACATTGGAATTTGCCGAAAATAGGGCTCAAAGTGGGCGAAATCGCCGATGCGTAAATGTCATTGATACCGCTAAATTCGTGAGAGCATAATTCCGTTAGTTTTCCATCAAATTTCATAATTTTGGTGGCGTTATGATCGGAAAAAGATTCTCTATCATTTCATAAGAAAAAATAATTTTTTTTTCCCCGAAAAATTTGCGACCCTGAGAACGAGTTTCGGAGAGGGCCTTGGGACCCCCAAAGGGTTAAATTTCAAACACACATACAACAATTTTCCAAGAAAATCTCAAAGACAGTAGGCATATTATCAAAGATACGCTACTATGTGCCTCAATCAGCTCTCCTTGCGCTATATCACTCACTCATCTACCCTTATCTCACCAATGGAATCTGTGCAAGGGGATCAACAACATTAAATCACCTTAGACCACTCATAACCCAGCAAAAGGCGGCAGTCAGAATGATAACAAATTCCCACTCGACAGCATACTCAACCAATATTCAAAAGCCTAAAACTACTCACCATAAAGAACATTCACACTTATTCTTGTGCCTACTACATACAGTGGTACCTCGGTTAATGATGGTCCCCAAACTCGCCCTTTTATGTAAGTTTATTATTTTAAATGCTTTTGTAAGTGTATTTTTGGGGGTCTAAAAGGACTAGTCTATTTTACATTATTCATTATGGGGATAAATTCATTTGGTAATGGCACTTGAACAGCATTCTGAAACGAAAAAATATCGTTAACCGAGGTACCACTGTACATAGAACTCTACACTCTAATATAAACCCTCCGCTCATAATTCTCCTCACCAACTTTAATAGGACCCATGACCACAACACAAGACACAGATCACTTTTTGATATACCCCATGTCCATATCAACCTATGTAAAAATTCTATGCACATAAAGGCCCCAGAATCTGGAATTCATTACCAGTAAATACTAAGATAACTTTGTCTGAAAATCAATTCAAGACTCTTCTCAAAAACCACCTACTCACCCTAAACTAAATACTCATACTGTAAATTACTTTCAAAAATGCTCAATGTTAATTTCCTATAAAATAATTTCAATTTTTACTATTATGTTAATATTATGTTACCACCTACTCACCTTAAACTAAATACTCATACTGTAAATAACTTTCAAAAATGCTGAATGTTATTTTCCTTAAGATAATTTAAATTTTTACTATTATATTACCATCCTACTAAACACTTGTTACAATGTAATATCATCATATTGTAATTTGAACAATGTATTATCATCATATTGCAATTTGAACGATCTAATATTTAAATAAAACAAACTCAATCAATTTCTCAAATATTATGTTCATAGTCTATAAGCCATTAGATTAAGCTGCCCTTAATGCCATGGCATGTCAGTGGCTCTCCTTGCACTTCAGTTTATGATTGTAATAACAAAACCTATGTAAACTAGCAATAAAATAAATATTTGAATTTTAATTTGAAAAACGTCAGTAAATTTGTCAGGCAGGAATGACCTCTCGTGAACCCATGCTGAGATTCATTAATCAAATTATGTTCTTCAAGGTGACTTCTAATAATATCAGCTATAATTGATTCTAATAATTTGTAGTAGGTTGGTAGTCAGCAACCACCCAGGGAGGTACTACCGTCCTGCCAAGTGAGTGTAAAACGAAAGCCTGTATCTGTTTTACATGATGGTAGGATTGCTGGTGTCTTTTTTCTGTCTCATAAACATGCAAGATTTCAGGTACGTCTTGCTACTTCTACTTACACTTAGGTCACGCTACACATACATGTACACGTTTATGTATACACACTCATCTGAGTTTTCTTTGATTTTATCTTAATAGATCTTGTTCTTATTGCTTTTCCTTTCATATCCATGGGGAAGTGGAATAAGAATCTTTCCTCCGTAAGCCATGCGTGTTGTAAAAGTCAACTAAAATGCCAGGAACAATGGGCTAGTAACCCCTTTTCCTGTATAGATTTACTAAAAAGAAAAAGAAGAAAACCGTCAAAGTGGGATGTTTGAATGTGCGTGGATGTTGTGCGAATGATAAGAAAGAGATGATTATAGATGTTATGAATGAAAAGAAGCTGGATGTCCTGGCTTTAAGTGAGACAAAGCTGAAGGGGGTAGGAGAGTTTCAGTGGGGAGAAATAAATGGGATTAGGTCAGGGGTTTCAAATAGAGTTAGAGCTAAAGAAGGAGTGGCAATAATATTGAATAATCAGTTATGGCAGGTAAAGATGGGAATATAAATGTATAAATTCAAGGATTATGTGGAGTAAAATAAAGGTTGGATGTGAAAAGTGGGTTATAGTAAGTGTTTATGCACCTGGAGAAGAGAGAAGTGTAGAGGAGAAAGTGAGATTTTGGGAAATGTTGAGTGAGTGTGTGGGGAGTTTTGAACCAAGTGAGAGAGTAATTGTGGTTGGGGATCTTAATGCTAAAGTGGGTAAAAATGTTGTGGAGGGAGTAGTAGGTAAATTTGGGGTGCCAGGGGTAAATGTAAATGGGAAACCATTAATTGAGCTATGTGTAGAAAGAGGTTCGGTAATAAGTAATACATATTTTATGAAAAAGAGGATAAATAATTATACAAGGTATGATATAGCACGTAAGGAAAGTAGTTTGTTAGATTATGTATTGGTGGATAAAAGGTTGATGGGTAGGCTTCAGGATGTACATGTTTATAGAGGGGCAACGGATATATCGGATCATTATTTAGTTGAAGCTACAGTTAGAGTAAAAGGTAGATGGGACAAAAAGAAAATGACAACAGCAAGTAAGAGAGAGGTAAAAGTGTATAAACTAAGGGAGGAGGAAGTTAGGGTGAGATATAAGCAACTACTGGCAGAAAGGTGGGCTAGTGCAAGTATGAGTAGTGGTTGAAGAGAGTTGGGATAGTTTTAAAAATGCAGTATTAGAATGTGGGGCAGAAGTTTGTTTCTATAGGAGGGTGGGTGCAGGAGGAAAGAGGAGTGAGTGGTGGAAAGAAGAAGTAAAGGGTGTGATAAAAGAGAAAAAGGTAGCTTATGAGGGGTTTTTTACAAAACAAAAGTGTTAATAGAAGAGCAGAGTATATAGAGTAAAAGAAAGGTGAAGAGAGTGGTGAGAGAATGCAAAAGAAGATCAGATGAAAGAATGGGAGAGGCTCTGTCAAGAAATTTTGCTGAAAACAAAAAAAAATTTTGGAGTGAGATAAACAAGGTAAGAAAGCCTAGGGAACGAATGGATTTGTCAGTTAAAAATAGAGTAGGGGAGTTAGTAGATGGGGAGCTGGAGGTATTGGGTAGATAGCGGGAATATTTTGAGGAACTTTTAAATGTGGATGAAAAAGGAGGTGGTAATTTCATGTACTGGCCAGGAGGTACAACATTGTTTAGGAGTGAAGAAGAGCAGGATGTGAGTGTGCGGAGGTGCGTGAGGCATTACGTAGAATGAAAGGGGGCAAAGCAGCTGGAACTGACGGGATCATGACAGAAATGTTAAAAGCAGGGGGGAATATAGTGCTGGAGTGGTTGGTATTTTTGTTTAATAAATGTATGAAAGAGGGGAAGGTACCTAGGGATTGGCAGAGAGCATGTATAGTTCCTTTATATAAAGGGAAGGGGGATAAAAGAGATTGTAAGAATTATAGGGGAATAAATTTACTAAGTATACCAGGTAAAGTGTATGGCAGGGTTATTATTGAAAGAATTAGTGGTAAGACAGAGTGTAGGATTGCAGATGAGCAAGGAGGCTTTAGAGTGGGTAGGGGATGTGTAGATCAAGTGTTTACAGTGAAGCATATATGTGAACAGTATTTAGAGAAAGGTAGAGAAGTTTTCATTGCATTTATGGATTTAGAAAAGGCATATGATAGAGTGGATAGGGGAGCAATGTGGCAAATGTTGCAAGTGTATGGAATAGGTAGTAAGTTACTGAAGGCTGTAAAGAGTTTTTATGAGGATAGAGAGGCTCAAGTTAGGGTGTGTAGGAGAGAGGGAGATTACTTCCCGGTAAAAGTAGGTCTTAGACAGGGATGTGTAATGTCACTATGGTTGTTTAATATATTTATAGATGGGGTTGTAAAAGAAGTAAATGCTAGGGTGTTGGGGAGAGGGGTGGATAAAATTATGGGAATTAAATGCAAAATGGGAGTTGACACAGTTACTTTTTGCTGGGAGATTCTAAAGAAAAGTTGCAAAGGTTAGTGGACAACTTTGGGAGGGTGTGTAAAGGTAGAAAGTTGAAAGTGAACATAGATAAGAGAAAGGTGATGAGGGTATCAAACGATTTAAATAAAGAAAAATTGGATATTACATTGGAGAGAGGGATTATGGAAGAAGTAAATGTTTTCAGATAGTTGGGAGTTGACGTGTCAGCAGATGGGTTTATGAAGGATGAGGTTAACCATAGAATTGATGAAGGAAAAAGGTGAGTGGTGCGTTGAGTTGTCTGTGGAGACAAAAATACGTTATCCATGGAGGCAAAGAAGGAATGTACGAAAGTATAGTGGTAACAACACTCTTATATGGGTGTGAAGCATGGGTTGCAAATGCTGCAGCGAGGAGGAGGCTGGAGGCAGTGGAGATGTCCTGTCTAAGGGCAATGTGTGGTGTAAATATTATGCAGAAAATTTGGAATGTGGAAATTAGGAGGTGTGGAGTTATTAAAAGTATTTGTCAGAGGGCTGAAAAGGGGTTGTTGAGGTGGTTTGGTCATTTAGAGAGAATGGATCAAAGTAGAATGACTTGGAGAGCGTATAAATCTGTAGGGAAAGGAAGGCAGGGTAGGGGTTGTCCTATAAAAGGTTGGAGGGAGGGGGTAAAGGTTTTGTGAGCAAGGGGCTTGGACTTCCAGCAAGCATGTGTGAGCGTGTTAGATAGGAGTGAATGGAGACGAATGGTTTTTGGGACCTGACGAGCTGTTGGAGTGTGAGCAGGGTAACATTTTGTGAAGTGATTCAGGGAAACCAGTTAATTGATTTAGTTGGACTTGAGTCCTGGAAATGGGAAGCACAATGCCTGCACTTTAAAGGAGGGGTCTGGGATAGTGACATCTGGGAGGGACTATTCTCAGCTGTCGTATCTGAGCGCCTCTGCAAAGACAGTGATTATATATGAGTGTGATGAAAGTGTTGAATGATGATGAAAGTATTTTCTTTTTTGGGATTTTCTTTCTTTTTGGGTCACCCTGCCTCGGTGGCAGACGGCCGACTTGTTGAAAAAAAAGAAAAAAAAAAAATTGCCTACTATAGACGTGAGGCTTATTGGACGGTAATTTGATGGAATGGACTTTTCCCGATTTGAATATGAATATAGGAACTACATTAGCTATCTTCCACATCTCTGGCACAACACCAGTTAGGATGGACGTATTAAACACATTCGTTAATGGCTAAGTTTCATCTTGCATTCTTTAAGTACCCTGGAAAACAACTCGTTGGGTCCTGGGGACTTATTTTGCTTCAGTTTATCTATCTGTTTGATAACCATGTCCCTTGTGACAGTAATATTACAGTGGACCCTCGACTAACGATCTTAATCCGTTCCAGGAGCTATAACTTTACACGAAAAAATCGTTATTCGAAATTAATCCGTTTGAGACATCCAAAAATATTCACAAAAAATACATTTTTTAAAGAATAACTATAGTTTTACATACAGAAAACACACACAAATACTACATACAATATTAAATTTATAAATAAATATTGAAATAAACATTTAAAATAACATTTACTTACCTTTATTGAAGAGACTTGCTGGCATGTGGAAGATAGGGAGGAAGAGTGAGGGAGTGATTAGTGTTTGGAAGGGAATCCCTCCATAAAGACTTCAGGTAACAAGTCCTTATCTAGTAAAGTAAGTAAAGTAAAGTAAATTTTATTTCGTTGCAGATTGCAGATTACATAGGTATTGGTAGTTACAATGTAAATTGAGTGCAATCTGGGGTTACTTCCCTTTTTTTTTTCTTTTAATGCCACTAGGACCAGCTTGAGAGTCACTGGATCCCTGCCTCGTGAAATAACTGTCCACAGTCCTCTGTTTCTGGCAACTCTTTAATACTTTCCTGAAGTGCAACATGGCTCTGTCACTGAAGTGGTTGCACAGATGGCTCATTTCAGCTTGCTCAGGGTAGTGTTTTTAACCCTTAAACTGTCCAAACGTAGATTTTCGTTCGCGTGCGTACTGCCCCGAATGTAGATCTACGTTTTTTTTCAAATGCTTTTAACCTTGCCACGATAAGCCTGAGTTGCCTAGAGATTAGAGAATAGGTCTGTGCACTCATTGTGTGCAGTATTACAACATGTGAGAATGACAAACCAAATGTACTCTTCATTTTAAAGAAAAAGAACAATTTATTTTTTTCTCAAAATATTCACTCAGCTACGCACGTGAACGTATATCTACGTTTGGACAGTTTAAGGGTTAAACAAAACTTTGCACATCGTTCCACTTGGAACAAATTTCCTTAAGCACTGAAGAATGCACCTCCTCCTCTCTCTCCCTCCTCCTGTGAAGCAATAACCTCAGCTCTGGTCTGATGCTGTTCCAGTTCCAGCTCTTGCAGCTCTTCAGTTGCTAGCGCTACCCTGTGCTCCTCCACCAACTCTTCCACATCCTCACCACTCACCTCCAACCCCAGGCTGTTCCCCAATGCCACAATATCTTCCACAACAGGCACAGGGTCGTCAGGGTCAGGGTCAGCCTCAAATCCTTCAAAATCCCTCTTTTCAACACAATCCGGCCACAGTGGTCTCCAAGCAGAGTTCAAAGTCCTGGAAGTCACTCCCTCCCAAGCCTTACCTGCAAGGCATGATATTGAAGTGATCTTTCCAGAACTCTCTTAGGGTCAATGCAGTGTCTGAGGTCACATCAAAGCACTTCTGAAACACTGCTTTGGTATACAGTTTCTTGAAGTTTTCAATGACCTGCTGGTCCATGGGCTGGATGAGAGGAGTGGTGTTAGGAGGCAAGAACTTCACTCTGATGAAACTGAAGTTGTCAGCCAACAACTCTTGCAAGTTGTGAGGTTGAGCAGGAGCATTGTCCAGTACCAGTAGGCACTTGAGTGGCAACTTCTTTTCCAGGAGGTATTTCTTCACACTATGGCCAAATACTCCAGTCACCCATTCCATGAAAAGTCCTTAGTGACCCATGCATTAGTGTTAGCCTTCCAATGCACACACAAATAATTCCTGTTAACATTGTGTTTCCTGAAGGCTCTGGGATTTTCTGCGTGATACACCAGTAAAGGCTTCACTTTAAAATCACCACTGGCATTGGCACACATTATAAGAGTTAGCCTGTCTTTCACAGGCTTGTGTCCTGGCAGTGCCTTTTCCTCCTGAGTAATGAAGGTCCTGTTGGGCATTTTCTTCCAAAACAGGCCTGTTTCATCACAATTAAACACTTGTTGGGGGAGGAATTCTTCAGCCTCTACGAACCCCTTAAATTCACTCACAAACTTTTCAGTTGCTCGTTTGTCTGAGCTGGCTGCCTCACCATGCCTCACAACATTGTGTATGCCACTACGTTTCTTAAACCTCTCAAACTCAGGGTTCCACTGTAGTTAATTTGAATTCTTCAGGAACTGAATAATTGTTAATTTCTGGAATCTCATTTACATCTTTTTGTATAAAGACTGACAAAAAATAGTCATTAAATAGAGAACACATTTCCAGTTCGTTATCCGTCAGCTGTCCATTCACAATTTTCAGAGGTCCCTCACCTTCGTCCTATACACTTGAAAGAACCCTTTTGGATTAGTCTTTGATTCATTAGCAACCTTAATCTCATAGTCACGTTTAGCCTTTCTAATCCCCTTTTTTTACTTCTCTTTTAAACTGAACATATTGGTCAATAAGGTTAACATCTCCTCTTTTGATGTGCCTATAAATTCCTCTTTTCTCCTCTAATAGATGTTTTAGCCTCCTGTTAATCAATTTGGGATCGTTATTATTTGACCTAAATTCTCTCTGGGGAATAAATATACTCTGTGCACGTTGTACATAATTAAGAAAAAAATCATAAACGCAGATCCCATCGTAATCGTTAGCTAGATTACCCCAGTCGAGATTAGACAGGTGTTCTCTAAGTCCAATATAATCGGCAGAACGAAAATCAGGAACTTTTACCATATTATCCCTATTCTCGTACTCCCAGGTAATATTAAAAGTAATGGATTTGTGATCACTTGCGCCAAGCTCTTCAGTGATCTCCAGATTATTTACAAGGGTTTCTTTATTTGACAAGACTAGGTCGAGCAAATTATTACCTCTGGTAGGCTCCGTCACACACTGCTTCAGAAAACAGTCCTGAACTACTTCCATAAAGTCACTGGACTCCAGATTACCGGTCAAAGAAGTCCAGTCAATTTGACTAAAGTTAAAATCCCTACTATCACTACATTATTGTGTCTAGAAGCCCTAACAATTTCATCCCAAAGAAGTCTCCCTCTATCGTGATCCAAGCCTGGAGGTTGACGTATCTGTGGAAACAAAAACGTTATCCATGGAGGCAAAGAAGGGGAATGTACGAAAGTATAGTGGTACCAACACTCTTATATGGGTGTGAAGCATGGGTTGCAAATGCTGCAGCGAGGAGGCGGATGGAGGCAGTGGAGATGTCCTGTCTAAGGGCAATGTGTGGTGTAAATATGCAGAAAATTCAGAGTGTGGAAATTAGGACGAGGTGTGGAGTTACTAAAAGTATTAGTCAGAGGGCTGAAGAGGGGTTGTTGAGGTGATTTAGTCATTTAGAGAGAATGGATCAAAGTAGAATGACTTGGAGAGCGTATAAATCTGTAGGGGAAGGAAGGCGGGGTAGGGGTCATCCTCAAAAGGTTGGGGAGGGGTAAAGGAGGTTTTGTGGGCGAGGGCTTGGACTTCCAACAAGCATGTGTAGCGAGTTAGATAGGAGTGGAGACAAATGGTTTTGGGACCTGACGAGCTGTTGGAGAGTGAGCAGGGTAACATTTTGTGAAGGGATTCAGGGAAACCAGTTAATTGATTTAGTTGGACTTGAGTCCTGGAAATGGGAAGAACAATGCCTGCACTTTAAAGGAGGGGTCTGGGATAGTGACAGCTGGGAGGGACTAATTCTCAGCTGTCGTATCTGAGCGCCTCTGCAAAGACAGTGATTGTATGAGTGAGGTGAAAGTGTTGAATGATGATGAAAGTACAGTGGTACCTCGAGTTACGATGCTGTCATCTTACGTTATTTTCGAGTACCGATATTTATAACGTAAAAAAATTGATTGCGAGTAACGATGTTTGCTTCGTGTAACGACATTCGTACCGGACGTGTCCGCCTGGCGCCCAGCTGAGCGCGCACTCCAGGGAGCGTCAGTGTGCTATTGTTTACAAGCGAGAGCGACCACCCATCCACACCCACGCATTCATACCAGTATATTGTCATTATTCCACTGTTTTTAGTGCTTGCAACTGCTAAATAAGCTACCATGGGTCCAAGGAAAGATCCTAGTGGTAACCCTGTGGCAAAGAGGAACAGAAATACATGTACGATACAACTGAAGAAGGAGATAATAGAAAAATATGAAAGTGGAGTGTGTATCAGTGAGCTGGCCAGGCTGTATGGTAAACCCTTTTCTACCATCGCTACCATTGTGGCCAAGAAAAATTCAAGTAAAATCAAGGAAGCTGTTGTTGCAAAAGGTTCATGTGTGATCACAAAACACAGACCACAAGTGCTGGAAGATGTGGAAAGGTTGTTGTTGGTGTGGATCAACGAGAAACAGTTAGCAGGAGATACTGTTTCGGAGGCAATAATATGTGAAAAAGCAAGGCAGGTGCATGATGATCTTGTTAAGAAAATGCCTGCAACGAGTGCTGAAGTGAGCGAATTTAAAGCCAGCAGAGGCTGGTTTCACAAATTTAAGAATCGAAGTGGCATACATAGTGTTGTGAGGCATGGTGAGGCATCCAGTTCTGACAAAATTGCGGCTGAAAAATATGTGCCTGAATTCCAGGAGTACATAGAGGCTGAACAATTCCTCCTCCAACAAGTGTTTAATTGTGATGAAACAGGCCTGTTTTGGAAGAAAATGCCCAACAGGACCTACATTACTCAGGAGGAAAAGGCACAGCCAGGACATAAGCCTATGAAAGACAGGCTAACTTTGATGCTTTGTGCTAATGCCAGTGGTGATTTCAAAGTGAAGCCTTTACTGGTGTATTTTTTTGAAAATCCCCGAGTGTTTGGCAGATGCGGTGTCAGCAAGTCTAACTTGTGTCTGATGTGGAAGTCTAACAAAAAGGCTTGGGTCACAAAGGACATTTTCTTAGATTGGTTCAATGGCGTGTTTGGCCCCAGTGTGAAGAAATATCTATTGGACAATAATTTGCCACTTAAGTGCCTCCTGATAATGGACAATGCTCCTTGTCATCCTAAAAACTTGGTAGAGAAAATTGTGGAGGAGTTTAAATTCATCAAAGTGAAGTTCTTGCCCCCTAATACCACTCCTCTCCTCCAGCCCATGGACCAGCAGGTCATTTCCAACTTTAAAAAACTCTACACAAAAGCAATGCTTCAAAAGTGCTTTGATGTGACCACAGACATGAATATAACCCTAAGAGAATTTTGAAAAAAACATTTACATATGCATTGTGTAAACCTTATAGGTAAGGCTTGGGAGGGAGTGACTACCAGGACTTTGAACTCTGCCTCGAGAAAATTGTGGCCAGACTGTGTCCTAGAGAGGGATTTTGAAGGTTTTGTGGCTGAGCCTCAGAACCCTGAGCCTGAGCCTGAGCCTGTTGTGGAAGAAATTGTGGAATTGGACAAGTCTTTGGGGTTAGAGGTGAGTGGTGAGGATGTGGAACAGTTGGTGGAGGAGCACAAGGAAGAGCTAACCACTGAAGATCTGCAAGAGCTTCAACAGCAACTGGAACAAGAGTCCAGTGGTCAGGACAATGGTTCAGAGGAGGAGGAGGTGGAACAGAAATGGAAGAAATTGCCTTCTTCAAGGATTAGGGAGATCTGTGCCAAATGGAGTGATGTGCAAGGCTTTATGGATGAATATCACCCTAACCATGCTGTTGCAGGCCGTGCTGGCAACCTGTACAATGACACAGTGGTGTGTCATTTCAGGGATGTGTTAAAGAATCGCCAGACACAGAGCTCCCTGGACAAATTTATTGTTAGAAAGAGGTTCAGTGACTCTCAAGCTGGTCCTAGTGGCATTAAAAGAAAAGGGAAGTAACCCCAGAAAAGAACTTGGTACCTGCAGTGTTAATGGAAGGATTCCCCTTCCAAACACTAGCATACTACTCCACCTTCTCCCTCCTCCCGTCCTCCACACATCAACAACTCTTCAATAAATGTAAGTGACATGTTATTGTACAATATTTACATGTGTATTTAGGTATTCTTCATTAAATTGTGTATTATTTAATGTCCAAAAGTTCTAAAAAATATTTTATTTAACTACTTTTGGAAGTCTTGGACGGATTAAATTTATTTCCATTATTTCTTATGGGGAAAATTGATTCGAGTAACGATTGTTTCGCCTTAAGATATGCCCTCTCTGACGGATTAATATCGTAAGTCGAGGTACCACTGTATTTTCTTTTTGAGGATTTTCTTTCTTTTTGGGTCACCCTGTACGGTTCGTATTTCTAACGGCTGCACCACGGTTGTTCACGTGATTTCCAACCTCTGCCCATGTGATCTGGCATTAGCCAATCATAGGCCTGCCTTTTGAATGCCTCAGCGCCGGGCGGCCTAGTAGACAGTATCATCCGAGTAAGCCTAGCAGGCGGACACAGGCATAGGCTCTCAGCTCCCATATATCCAACGCCTCATTAAACGCTACCAAAACCAAGCTCATCGTCTGTTAATATTACCAAATCTATGAAAAGAACCCCACAACACAAATGGTGGCAGCTTGTGGGCCTAGATTTTGTGTAATCTGTGCAGATTTAACAAGAAGAGGAAGAGCCGGTGTGATTGCCTTCAGCGTCTCCAGGACCAGCGTCATACCAACCGTTACCTCACTACCCTCAGCTGTGTCGTCATCCAAGACTCTTCTGAAGCAGTGTCTCCAGTCTTTCTGGCTTCTAATTGCAAGTAAACCTCTGAAGAGTTGATCTGGGTTTTGCAATTAAGCCAACAAGTAAGCCAGTTTATGGGAAGAGCCTAAGCCAGCCTACAGTCATCCAGTGTCTCCTGCCATCCACCCAATTCTTCACTGCTGTGTGCAAGTAAGAGCATTCAGGTCATTCAGTCCAGAGAGCTAAGCCAGCCTCTTCCAGAAAGCCAGTTATACAAGTAAGCCAGTCGTTTCTTCAGCAAGCCAGTTCCTTGCAGTATTGTCTCCAATCGCTCTGTGCTACAAGTTGGACGCTTGTCAGAGTGATATTCACCATTCCTGTGGCTTATTGTACAAAAAGCCACCTGGGTTAGAGGATTCCCGCTGCCGTGAGAATTAGTGTACTGGCCAAACGCCGTGACGTCATCTCAGCCGTGTCCCAGCGATCGAGCAGCCGTGACGTCATCCCATGCGCGCGCTCACTCTGGGTGTAAACAACCACCCGCTCACACTTCCACTACCAGCCAATACTTTGTGGTATTTTCTACCCTATCTGGGGTACCAGCAGCATTGTTTCGGCTCACATAGCAAGTCGAGAGTGTCTTCCTTCATCCCAGAGCGCCAACGTAAAAGCTTGCTGTGTGAGTTCTTCGGTAAGCGCATTTCTTCAAGATTGTCAGCAGTCAACGACCAGGAATATACTCCCTCCACCTACACTCGTCGTTCATTCATCATTAGACACTATTCTATTATAGACATTCGTGTGTGTGAGACATTTAAGCAGTGAATTTTCTTAGTGAAATTTAAAGACTTGTGTTTCAGTTTCGTGTAAATTTATTTCAAATACTTTTTCAGTATTCAATGTGCTTCGTGTCTCATTTTTATCTATGTCCTTTGTGTAATTTTCTGATCCTGCAGTAAGTACGTTGTGTGCCAATTTTTATTGTTTCTGTGTGCAGTATAACATTGTTTTCCTTCCAGTTCTCAGTGCAGTATTTGTTTAACTCAATATTATTTCAGTGTTGTGATATTATTCCAGTGTTGTGCATTATTAATTCCCTGTCCCTTCATTTTTCTCCCAGTGCATTCCCTTGTGTTTTTATGCAGTGTCTGTGCATAGTTCCCTATTGTTTATGCCCCAGTGTTCCTAGTTGCATATTTCATTTTCCTGTGTTCCATTCAGTGTGTCCCATTAATTTTTGTGCCAGTATCTCACATGTTTTAGTTCAACAGACAGTTTAGATTTTTGTGTCAACCTGTGCCTCAATTTTTTTAATTTTGCAGAACCTGTTCATTGAATATATTTTGTCTGAAGCAGCAAGAACTATCTCTTTATACATATTTTTACATGCAAGATCTTATTGCATAAACTATCACATTCACTGACTGAATCTTATTGTGTTGTGTATTCTCCTGCAAAACTGTAAGTTTTTTTTCATCTTTATTTCAGTTTGTGTATTATTGTCTTTGTGTTGATCTTATCAATAATTCCTTGAACAAATTCACTCTTAACCCTCATATGTAAAGTAAAGTAATATTCATTATACTCATTTTCATTAGTTTTCTTAATTGAACTAAGAGTTAAAGTGTTCATTCTCCTTGTGCCCAGTGCAACATTGATTTTTAATTGATGCAGTAAATTGTTCAGTAAATGTTGCATTGAGTTACCTTGCTTTGCTTGCAATTAAGAGTAAGAGTGTTCAAACTATTTTATTTCTAATATCTTTGTGTTGTGTGAAAATAATTTACCCCAGTGTGAATTTTTTTCAATCAGTCATTCCTGAAATTGATTTTGTGTAAAGTAAATTCGCCAGTATTCACCTTGTTTTATCAATTTTGTTGTGTTTAATTGCTCGAGTAACTTGTCATTTCCTAGAGTAATAAGTAATATTCCAGTGAACTTCTAGAGATTCAAGCAGTAAAGTTATTTTAATTTATTGCCAGTGAACAATTCTATCGAATTGTTTTATCAGATTGTTGCTAGTGCCATAATCATTATTGAATTCTTTTAATTAATTGTGCATTTAATTCTTTTTATTGTGTTGCAATTTTGTTGATATTTAAAGAAAAGAAAACTCATTTTGCTGTTCAAGTTAAAGCTAGATTGTTTTAATTTAGTGTGTTGAGTTTCCTTGCCAAGTAAATTTCCAGTGAGTTATCTTTTCTTTAGTGTTATTGTGCTATTATCCGTGTTACTCATGCAGAATAGTTAATAATTACTATCAGTTAAGCTATATTGTGCCATATACTTGTGTAAATTCTGCTTTCAATTCGATTCTCGTTTATTTGCTCAGTCATGTCTCAGGAAAATGTAACTTGTAATGGGGTGAGTGTTGCCAGTCAAGGCAATGACGTGGGACTGCCTAGTCAGAATCAATTGAATAACGAACGACAAAAGACTCCTCGTTCTTCTAACTATTCTAGAGACCCCATTGATTCACTACCCCTTTTTAATGGTGACCCAGACAGTCTTGACGACTGGTTCCTTGTAATTCGTTCAAGGGCAAGTTCCGTGGAAAGTCCTCCATCGGAGGAGCGCCTTATTACTATGGCAAAAGAATCCTTGGCTAGGTCGCCTGCCGCTAATAATGTGTTGACTCTTTTGCGTATGAAAGAATTCAAAGGTCTAATTAAATGGGAAGAATACGAATCAAGATTACGTAAGTTCCTCAATCCTAAAGAGGCCGTAGATCCGTTTATTGTACTAAAGGAACTAGTGAACGCGGTCCCTAGGCACGATGAACAGCTGTGTCAATTTGCTTTCAGGTTAGATGCCCTCTTATCATCGTTTGCGACTGGATTCCAAAATCCTCTTTCTTCCCGCCTGGCCATGTAATGGATGGTTGGTCAATAGGTAAATTTGCAGCTTATGGTGCCATTAAGCAATTGATGCCACCTACAGCAGTATATGCTTATAAGGCAAGTCCCTTAACTGTCAGTGTAGAACCTCTTGAAGCTCTCGGACATGTCCGTGATTTGTGTCCCCCCAAATCGTTCCCTCATCGTAGGTCAGTACAATCCACATTACCTGAGTTACAGCACTCAATCCCGCCTGTCGTTTGTGCAACACGGCAAGGCCCTAGTAACTATCATTCCCGTTCTTCTTCCAAAGGGAGTGTGAAAAGTCAGTACGCTCATAGTAACCGTAGTACCTATAGTGACCACAGCAGACGTATCTGCTACAACTGTGGTTACAGAGGTCATATTGCAATAAACTGTCCTGACAATGCCTCTAAGAAACGTCGCACTGTCGAAGAGCCCTATCCAGACTTACCTTATTGCACTTATCACCGGATAGCTGGCCATGATACTTCCGAGTGTAATGCCTTAAATAACCGCGGGTATTCCAGATCCTTCCGTGGTCGATCATACAGTAGAAGTAGAAGAGGTAATAGAGGCCGTGGTTCTCAGCCTAATAACCAGAACCAAGCAAAGTTTGTGAACTCGGGGGAATCCGAGCGCCCCAATCAGACCGCCCAGTTGTGACAGTAGGAGATACGGAGTACTCCATTCCCATCCAGAACTCCTTCGAGGCTCTGTGTGATCTCGGTGGAGAGGATTGCGGTGATGAAACTCCAGTAACTGATGATGACTGTTCTGTAGACGAGATAATTGAGGAAATTATTGATGAAATTCCAGTGGTGGAAGATGATACTTTTGGAGACGAGGTGGAACAAACTTTTACTGATGATAATCCGCCATCTTGTTTGCATATTAGTTCCAGTGCAAATATGGGTCCCTTAGTAGAAGGATCCGTGTATGGTGCACCCGTCCAGGTGTTTATGGATTCTGGGGCACAAGTCAATATCATCAGGTCTAGTTTGTTTAGAGATAAGCAGCTAAAACATGTCCTTCTCATAGAACCAGCTCGTGTGTCCACCCTTCGTGGTGTTGCGGGTTCTCCATTACGTGTCAGAGGTCGGACTACTCTTACCTTCTTTATCCAAGGTAGAGAATTAACCACTTCTTTCCTTGTGGTTGATAAGATTAGTTTCCCTGGTGACCTTCTAATCGGATTTGCTGCCATGAGAGATTTCCGAATTGTGCTTGATCCTTACCGATGGCAGGCAGAAATCGATGACCTAGTTGTACCATTTTGGGGTTATCAACTGGGATCCGAGGTCTGCCATACAGCTGCAGAGTTTACAGACCGGATTAAGTACTTGCAAGCCGATATGTTACCTAGTAGCGTTGCCAAGCAGCCAGGCACTGGAAATTCTGTCACTCAAGTCTGTGTTCCACCCTCAACAAATTTAGACATGCAAGATAGTGCCCAGCCTACTCAGGTACCGGAGGTATCCCGGACCGCCTTGAGTACTGAGTCTATCTCGGCAATGCCGACTAATTCAAGTAGTAGTTTCTCCACAGGGACGCCTTGTCGGAAAACACCTATTTGAAATTAGTAATGCCATCTCTTGTCGACGTCACGTGCCGTCTGCAGAAAGATACCTCTGTAGCAGCTAGTGCCCTCACTAGAGTGTCTGTTGTTGTCCCCCATGTTCCAGATGGTGACAATGTCCTAGTTGACAGTAATTCCTGCAGAGTGAAGGGTTTATTTGTTGAGCCATCTTTACATACTGTCCAAGACAGTAAGATATTCCTAGTTGTCGCTAATACCTTGGGTCACAGTGTTCGACTCGGAGCCAATACCATCATTGTTGATCTTGTTCACTACCCTTACCCTATTCGGGTTGAGGATGAGTTGCCACCTGACCAGTGGGTCGGTGCTATTTCAACCGGGAGGATCCATCCACTCCACCGGACCAGTCTATTCCACCAGTAGAAGAGAAAGACTTAGCTTCTAATGACTTTCCAGACGAAGTCGGACGGTTGTTGAAACTGTTGAATAAACACCGTAGAGCAATTGCCTTACCAGGTGAGAAGATGGGTTTAACGAACCTATTGTCCCATCGTATCCACTTGAACCTGGTACCAGACCAATTTATGTACCTGCGTACAGGATGCCGCATTCACAAGTCGCTGTCGCAGAGGAATTAATAAATAAGATGCTTGACGATGGTGTGATCGTACCTAGTAACTCACCCGGGAATGCGCCCTTAATCCTAGTACCTAAGAAGGACGGTACTTGGCGCCCAGTGATTGATTTTAGGAAGTTAAATGCGAAAACAATTCCAGACCGTTTCCCACTTCCTGTACTTGGTGACCTGTTACGCAATATAGGAGATAATAAGGTCTTCTCAACCCTCGATTTGTTACAAGGGTTTTGGCAAGTTCCTCTTCATGAGGACAGCCAAGAGCTCACCGCATTCTCTACTCCAACAGGTCATTTCGAATTCTGTTGTATGGCTTTCGGATTAAGATCTTCACCTATCACATTCTCGAGGCTCATGACCAATATCTTTAGAGGCCTTATAGGAAAAGATCTAATGGTATATTTAGATGACGTAATTGTTATGTCCGAGGATGTAAATAAGCATTTAGAAAGACTAGAGAAGGTACTGAGTAAGCTTGAAGAAGCCAATCTAAAGATCAAACTGTCTAAATGTCAATTTTTTAGATCAGAAATTAAGTTTCTGGGTCACGTAGTCACTCCTAGAGGGGTTATGACTGACCGAAGTAAAGTAGATGCAGTATTGAATTTTCCAACTCCCAAAACTGCTGATGCCGTAAGATCCTTTGTGGGCTTAGCAGGTTTTTATAGATCATATATTGCCAATTTTTCCTCAATAGCAGCTCCTCTAACTGAGTTGCTAAAGAAAGATACTCCATTTGTTTGGACCTTCAGTCAGGAAAAAGCATTTCAAACCTTGAAAGAAAGATTAACTTCTGCTCCAATCTTAAAATTCCCAGATTTCACAAAGCCTTTCTATTTAACCACTGATGCTAGTTCTATAGGCATTGGTGCAGTTCTTGCACAGAAGATTGATAGTAAATACAACGCAGTTGCATTTGCTAGTCGAGTCCTTACAAAGGCTGAAAGAAATTATACAGTAACTGAGCAAGAAGCCTTAGCAATAGTGTGGTCTTTAATACACTTCCGAGACATAATTTATCAGTACCCTGTCCATGTCTTGACAGATCATGCACCTCTAATACCATTGTTCCAGAATAAACAACCTACTGGAAGACTAGCTAGATGGTCCTTAACTATCCAAGAGTTCAACCCTACCTTTGAACATTTACCTGGCAAGTCAAATGTAGTTGCAGATGCTTTATCGCGTCATGTTAGCGTAGTAACTGCTGATCCTCCGTTTAGTGCTGAGGATGTAAAGAATGCCCAAAGAACAGATCCCTTGTGGTCTGGTGTGACTCGATTCCTGCTACAGGAAGACCTTATTCTTACTGTGAAGCCACCAGCACCTATCAGTGACTTTGTTATGAACCAAGAATTACTGTATCGCGTAACCGAGCTGGGAACGCCTAGTAGACGGGCATACCAGTTAGTAATTCCTCAGTCACTAGTAAAAGTAGCTTTACAGCTAATTCACGATGCACCAGGTGTTGCACACCCTGGTATGGACCGTTCGATTAAACAAGCAAGATTGAAGTACTTTTGGCCTCGTATGGCAACTGATATTACCGAGTATGTTAAGAAGTGTAGTGTTTGTATGAAACACAAGGGTAATATCAACGGTCCCAATCCTATCCAGATGTATCCCACTACTAGTGAGCCATGGGAAAGAGTTGCAATAGATCTGCTAACTAATTTTCAATGTACAACGCAAGGCAATAAACATCTGTGTGTGATGGTCGATCATTTCACCAGATATTGTGAGTTAGTTCCTATTCCAGACAAGACTGCCGAGACAGTAGCTAAAGCGTTTAAGGAACGTATAATCTGTAGACACACCACTCCTAAATCCTTAGTATCCGACAATGGAGGTGAATTTTGTAATGAGATCCTAGAAAACTTGTGTAAACTTTACAAGATTACAAAATCAACCATTGTTCCGCACCATCCTGCCAGTAATGGGTTAGCAGAAAGAACTAATAAGAAAGTCCTTGACGTTTTGAGAGCTACCATCAATCCCAATAGTGTAACCTGGGATGAAGTTATACCTGATGTTCAATGTGCTATAAATTCTGCTTTCAATGCTTCTATAGGTGATACGCCACATTACGCCTTGTATGGTGTTGACAAGCGTTTGCCTTATGAGTTGTTATATTCTAATCCAAAACCATCGTATAACCCTGATGATTTCATAGCAACTCGTACCAGCCAAGCTCAGAGTGTTTTCAAAAGAATCCGTGAAACACTTCATAAGTCAACAGCAGAATTTACTAGAGTAACTAATACTAAAGCCAAACCGACTAAAGTTCAAGTAGGGTCCAGAGTCATGTTGTTCAACTTTAAGAAAACTTCAGCAATGCCTAAATTAGACCAAAAGTTTGTTGGCCCATATCGAGTAGTTGAACATATCAAGGGCAATAAGTATAAAGTTAGAGAACTTAGTACGGGTAAGTGTAAAGAAGCACATTTAGATCATATGAAGTTAGTATGCGATGATGATGACGAAGTCCCTGTCACCCCTAATAATCAGACAAGTGAGACAGAATCTGATAATTCTCCTGTTGCTGTACCCTCTACCTCTAATGATCAGTCAGATCAACCTGAATGTCGTTATTCCCTACGTACACGCCAAGTGTTGAGAAGTCCTCAAGTATCATTTGTAGATACCAGTGTAGATCCTCCTCAATCAGAAGTTGAGTTACCTATTGTAACAGAGTTTGATCCACCCAGAGATGATAATTATACAGCCTATATCAATCTCACCCTAGCAGAGTTGGGGTTAAATGTAAATAACTTGTATAGATAAATATGTAGTAAGCGTTTAACTGTGTGTTATATCTACTTAGTATTACTCAAATTTTTTTTGTGTTCACGTTCTCTCCGAGTTCTGAGAATTAACAGTATAGATTTGAGTGCACCAGATCTACCTTGTCTGTTAATCACTACCTTCTTGTAAATATATTTCCTCAGAATTTGTAGATCACATGAAGACAGTTCGATCGAACAAATTATTTTTTTTTATCTCTTTTATCATGATTTTTCTAGAATGAGCTCATTTAATTAATTCCCAAGTATCATGATGCATCATATAGTAATGTAGATTATTCTGTCACGATAACATCCATGTGAAGTATAATGTTAACTGTTGTGTACTTTGACATTGTATAGAATCAGCTGAGAGTTGTTGCCTGTTGTCCTTAGTTTGTATAGTTGTATGTCGAGACGCCATACGTAGCATGCCCGAGCTGTACAGTTCGTATTTCTAACGGCTGCACCACGGCTGTTCACGTGATTTCCAACCTCTGCCCATGTGATCTGGCATTAGCCAATCATAGGCCTGCCTTTTGAATGCCTCAGCGCCGGGCGGCCTAGTAGACAGTATCATCCGAGTAAGCCTAGCAGGCGGACACAGGCATAGGCTCTCAGCTCCCATATATCCAACGCCTCATTAAACGCTACCAAAAACCAAGCTCATCGTCTGTTAATATTACCAAATCTATGAAAAGAACCCCACAACACAACCCTGCCTCGGTGGCAGATGGTTGACTTGTTGAAAAAAAAAAAAATCCTGGCAATAAAACATTTCCTGCTCTGTTCATTTATCACATACCCAGGCCACTTACATTACTATACAGTGGACCCTCGCTATTCGAACACTCCAAACTCGCCCTTTTATGTAAGTTTATTATTATTTTTTTTTTTTATTAACACATCGGCCAATTCCCACCAAGGCAGGGTGGCCCGAAAAAGAAAAACTTTCATCATCATTCACTCCATCACTGTCTTGCCAGAGGGGTGCTTTACACTACAGTTATAAAACTGCAACATTAACACCCCTCCTTCAGAGTGCAGACACTGTACTTCCCATCTCCAGGACTCAAGTCCGGCCTGCCGGTTTCCCTGAATCCCTTCATAGATGTTACTTTGCTCACACTCCAACAGCACGTCAAGTATTAAAAACCATTTGTCTCCATTCACTCCTATCAAATACGCTCACACATGCTTGCTGGAAGTCCAAGCCCCTCGCACACAAAACCTCCTTTACCCCTCCCTCCAACCCTTCCTAGGCCGACCCCTACCCCGCCTTCCCTCCACTACAGATTTATACACCTCGAGTTATTCTGTCTCGTTCCATTTTCTCTACATGTCCGAACCACCTCAACAACCCCTCCTCAGGTCTCTGGATAATAGTTTTGGTAATCCCGCACCTCCTCCTAATTTCCAAACTCCGAATTCTCTGCATTATATTCACACCACACATTGACCTCAGACATGACATCTCCACTGCCTCCAGCCTTCTCCTCGTTGCAACATTCATCACCCATGCTTCACACCCATATAAGAGTGTTGGTATAACTATACTCTCATACATTCCCTTCTTTACTTCCATGGACAAAGTTCTTTGTCTCCACAGACTCCGAAGTGCTCCACTCACCCTTTGTTCCTCATCAATTCTATGATTCACCTCATCCTTCATAGACCCATCTGCTGACATGTCCACTCCCAAATATATGAATACATTCACCTCCTCCATACTCTCTCCCTCCAATCTGATATCCAATCTTTCGTCACCTAATCTTTTTGTTATCCTCATCACCTTATTGTAAGTGCTTTTATAAGTGTATTTTTGGGGGTCTGAAATGGACTAATCTAATTTACATCATTCCTTATGGGAATAAATTCGTTTGGTAACAGCACTTGAACAGCATTCTGGAATGAAGAATGCTCGAATAGCGAGGGTCCACTGTACTTGCTTTCCATTCTGAATTCATAATTATGCAAAAATAGAAGATTTACTCTATTGTCAGATAATAAAATGTCACAAGGAATGAATGGTCATGGTTTACAGCATCCCAATAATTGAATCGCACCTATTAAAAACCCATAAAACAGACTGGGGGGCATAGGAAAGGCCTTACCTGTGCTCAGGAAAATTAACAAAAATCAAACATTTTCACTACTTTGAGCCCAATTTCAACCAACGAAAATCATCTCTATTTCAGTAGTGTGTGTTCCATTCTATCAAATGATACCAAGAAACAGCCACTAAAACCATAAAAACCATCGAGTGTCTGTTTTACTTTTCCTATTAACCCTTTCGGGGTTTCAGCCGTACTAGTACGACTTACGCGCCAGGGTTTTGGTCGTACTAGTATGCCAAAATTCTAGCGCCCTCAAATCAAGCAGAAACAGGCTGGTAGGCCTAGATGTGAGAGAATGGGTCTGTATGGTCAGTGTGCGCAGTGTAAAAAAAATCCTGCACCACAGTGGATAATGAGGAAAAAAAAATTCTGACCGTGTTTTTAGTTTAAAACAACGACTTTGCAGTCTATTTTCATATGGTATTTATGCTTGTATTCTCGTTTTATTAGTCTCATTTGATAAAATGGATGATATATTACAGAAACAGAGATAATTTTGACTGGTTTCACGATGACAAGTACCTTGAAACTGAGCGCAAATTAGCGAAAATGTTCGATTTTTGCCTATGATCAAGAGTAAACAAATCACGCCATGCATCCAATACACATCAACTGGTAGTCTAATATTCTTGCACAAGTGCGCTGATATTATTTATACCATTTTTACAATGATGCAGTTGTATACATAACAGTAAATCCTTTATTTTTGTGAGAATAAAAATTCAAAATGGAAAGCAAAAGTAATGTAAAAGGGGCCTGGAGACGTGACTAATGAACAGATAAAATGTTATTTGAGTGCCAGGAATGTCTGTCTCATTTATTCTGGACCCTATTTTTGAAATTGGCATCTTTTGAAATTTTGTGAAATTGGCCAAATTGCCAATTTCTGACCACCTTATTGGGTAGTTGAAATCGGTAAATTGGCTGTTTCTTGTACTCAATTGATAGAACGAATGGAATTCTAGCGAAATAGCTATAATTTTAGTAGACTGAAACACTGGAATTTGTCGAAAATAGGGCTCAAAGTGGGCGAAATCGCCGATGCGTAAATGTCATTGATACCGCTAACTTTGCGATAGCATAATTCCGTTAGTTTTTGATCAAATTTCATAATTTTGGTGTTGTTGTGATCGGAAAAAGATTCTCTATCATTTCACAAGAAATTTTTTTTTTTTCCGAAAAATTTGCAATTCTGAGAATGAGTTTCGGAGAGGGCCCGGCAACCCCCAAAGGGTTAAGCAATGCGTTATAAGCAGGAATTTTTTTATATTGTGCACACTCACCACAGACCCATTCTTTCATATCTAGGCCAAAATCTACAGCTTAAAGTTTATCTGAATGAGCTGAACTCATGGCAGAAATATGAGAAGCACCCTGGCCTAAGTGACATAGCTCTAAGTGATGGCCACTTAAAGGGTTAAAAACCACCTATCCATGGGTTACTTGAAACAAAATCTGTTTTCTAACTGTAATTCATAACAATTAGATATGCATTTCAAAGTTTTTATAGATTAGTAAGAACATTGCTTCTTATAAACATGAGACTATAATTCATCTATAGTCAACATGTTATGCAATACTACAAAAGGTGGATTAACTTTACTAACCTGAGCACATGAATCATAGAAACCAGCCAACAAAACCATGGCTTTTGCTCTGGAATAAAACTGAATTATATTTCCCATAATGTCTGGCTCTTTACGCCAGTCCAAACTTTGCAGGTAATTTGCAGCCATGATGTATATTTCGTTGACGACAAACATTAGCAAAGTACACAATTCTTTCTGTGTCTCCAGACTTCAGCAAGCATTTCATTGCCTTGACCTGTAAATAAAAAAGAAAGAAAGAATTTTATGTTAGTTTTGTGATAAAATGGGTACTCATATTATTGAATTTCCATAGCTAAGGTAATAGTTATGGATTTTCAACCTAACTTCAAGTCATTAAATTACTGAGTCCCTCAATTAGCAAGTTCAATGAATTTTGGCAAGTCTTCAAAACTGCAATTATAATTTTTTTTTTTTTTTTTTTATTAACACATCGGCCGATTCCCACCAAGGCAGGGTGGCCCGAAAAAGAAAAACTTTCATCATCATTCACTCCATCACTGTCTTGCCAGAAGGGTGCTTTACACTACAGTTATAAAACTGCAACATTAACACCCCTCCTTCAGAGTGCCGGCACTGTACTTCCCATCTCCAGAACTCAAGTCCGGCCTGCCGGTTTCCCTGAATCCCTTCATAAATGTTACTTTGCTCACACTCCAACAGCACGTCAAGTATTAAAACCATATGCCTCCATTCACTCCTATCAAATACGCTCACACATGCTTGCTGGAAGTCTAAGCCCTCGCACACAAAACTTCCTTTACCCCTCCCTCCAACCTTTCCTAGGCCGACCCTACCCCGCCTTCCCTCCACTACAGATTTATACACTCTCGAAGTCACTCTGTCTCGTTCCATTCTCTCTACATGTCCAAACCACCTCAACAACCCTCCTCAGCTCTCTGGACAATCGTTTTGGTAATCCCGCACCTCCTCCTAATTTCCAAACTCCGAATTCTCTGCATTATATTCACACCACACATTGACCTCAGACATGACATCTCCACTGCCTCCAGCCTTCTCCTCGTTGCAACATTCATCACCCATGCTTCACACCCATATAAGAGCGTTGGTATAACTATACTCTCATACATTCCCCTTTACTTCCATAGACAAGGTTCTTTGTCTCCACAGACTCAAGTGCTCCACTCACCCTTTTCCCTCATCAATTCTATGATTCACCTCATCCTTCATAGACCCATCCGCCGACATGTCCACTCCCAAATATCTGAATACATTCACCTCCTCCATACTCTCTCCTCCAATCTGATATCCAATCTTTCGTCACCTATTCTTTTTGTTATCCTCATCACCTTACTCTTTCCTATATTCACTTTCAATTTTCTTCTTTTACACACCCTACCAAATTCATCCACCAACCTCTGCAGCTTCTCTTCAGAATCTCCCAAAAGCACAGTGTCATCAGCAAAAAGCAACTGTGACAACTCCCACTTTGTATTTGCTTCTTTATCTTTTAGCCCAACACCTCTTGCCAAGACCCTCGCATTCACTTCTCTTACAACCCCATCTATAAATATATTGAACAACCACGGTGACATCACACATCCTTGTCTAAGGCCCACTTTTACTGGGAAATAGTCCCCTTCCCTCCTACACACTCTAACCTGAGCCTCACTATCCTCATAAAAACTCTTCACTGCTTTCAGTAACCTTCCTCCTATTCCATACACCTGCAACATCTGCCACATTGCCCCCTATCTACCCTATCATCGCCTTTTCCAAATCCATAAATGCCACAAAAACATCTTTACCCTTATCCAAATACTGTTCACCTATATGTTTCACTGTAAACACTTGGTCTACACACCCCCTACCTTTCCTAAAGCCCCCCTTGTTCATCTGCTATCCTGCTTTCTGTTTTACTCTTAATTCTTTCAATAATAACTCTACCATACACTTTACCAGGTACACTCAACAGACTTATTCCCCTATAATTTTTGCACTCTCTTTTGTCCCCTTTGCCTTTATACAAAGGAACAATACACGCTCTCTGCCAATCCCTAGGTACCTTACCCTCTTCCATACATTTATTAAATAATAGCACCAACCACTCCAAAATTATATCCCCACCTGCTTTTAACATTTCTATCTTTATCCCATCAATCCCAGCTGCCTTACCCCCTTTCATTCTACCCACTGCCTCACGAACTTCCCTACACCCACAACTGGCTCTTCCACACTCCTACAAGATGTTATTCCTCCTTGCCCTACACACGAAATCACAGCTTCCTGTCTTCATCAACATTTAACAAATCCTCAAAATATTCTCTCCATCTTCCCGATACCTCTAACTCTCCATTTAATAACTCTCCTCTCCTATTTTTAACTGTCAAATCCATTTGTTCTCTAGGCTTCCTCAACTTATTAATCTCATTCCAAAACTTTTTCTTATTTTCAACAAAATTTGCTGATAACATCTCACCCACTCTCTCATCTGCTCTCTTTTTACATTGCTTCACCACTCTTTTAACCTCTCTTTTTCTCTCCATATACTCTTCCCTCCTTGCATCACTTCTACTTTGTAAAAACCTCTCATATGCTAACTTTTTCTCCCTTACTACTCTCTTTACATCATCATTCCACCAATCGCTCCTCTTCCCTCCCGCACCCACTCGCCTGTAACCACAAACTTCTGCTGTTCATAATTTGGATAGACATTTCAACAGAATTATGAAGCAATATAAAACATATATTTGCACATTATTTGGTGTTTGTTCATTATTTTGTGTCATTACTAATGTTATTATTAAGCTAAAGTGAGTAAAAATGTTGTGGAGGGAGTAGTAGGTAAATTTGGGGTGCCAGGGGTAAATGAAAAAGGGTAGCCTTCAACTGAGCTATGTGTAGAAAGAGGTTACCTGGAGTTTACCTGGAGAGAATTCCAGGGGTCAATGCCCCTGCAGCCCGGTCTGTGACCAGGCCTCATGTTGGACCAGAGCCTGATCAACCAGGCTGTTACTGCTGGCCGCACGCAGTCCAACGTAGGAGCCACAGCCTGGCTGGTCAGGTACTGACTTCAGGTGCCTGTCCAGTGCCTGCTTGAAGACAGCCAGGGGTTTGTTGGTAATCCCCCTGATGTATGCTGGGAGGCAGTTGAACAATCTTGGGCCCCTGACACTTATTGTGTTGTCCCTCAACGTGCTAGTGGCACCCCTGCTCTTCATTGGGGGGATGTTACATCGCCTGCCGAGTCTTTTTGCTTTCGAGGGAGTGATGTTCGTGTGCAAGTTTGGTACTAATCCCTTGAGAATTTTCCATGTGTATATAATAATGTATCTCTCCCACCTGCGTTCTAGAGAGTACAGGTTTAGGAACTTAAGCGTTCCCAGTAATTGAGGTGGTTTATCGCAGTTATGCGTGCCGTGAAGGTTCTCTGCACATTTTCAAGGTCAGCAACTTCACCCGCCTTAAAAGTGCAGTTAGTGTGCAATATTCCAGCCTAGATAGAACAAGTGATCTGTAAAGTGTCAACATGGGCTTGGCATCCCTGGTTTTGAAGGTTCTCATTATCCATCCTGTCATTTTTCTAGCAGATGCAATTGTTACGGTGTTATGGTCCTTGTAGGTGATAAGTAATGCATATTTTATGAAAAAGAGGATAAATAAGTATATAAGGTATGATATAGCACGTAATGAAAGTAGTTTGTTAGATTATGTATTGGTGGATAAAAGGTTGATGGGTAGGCTTCAGGATGTACATGTTTATAGAGGGCAACGGATATATTGGATCATTATTTAGTTGTAGCTACAGTTAGAGTAAGAGGTAGATGGGACATAAGGAAAATGGCAACAGCAAGTAAGAGAGAGGGGAAAGTGTATAAAGTAAGGGAGGAGAAATTTAGGGCAAGATATAAGCAACTATTGGCAGAAAGGTGGGTAAATGCAAGTATGAATAGTGGGTTGGGATAATTTTAAAATGCAGTAATAGAATGTGGGGCAGAAGTTTGTGGCTATAGGAGGGTGGGTGCAGGAGGAAACACGAACAATTATGAAAGTGTATTTTTGTAAGTGCTTTTGTAAGTGTATATTTGGGGGTCTAAAAGGACTAGTCTAATTTACATTATTCCTTATGGGAACAAATTCGTTTGGTAACGCCACTTGAACAGCATTCTGGGTAAGAATAAATTACGAACACAGGGGGTCCACTGTATTTGGGAGTTGACTTGTCAGCGGATGGGTTTATGAAGGATGAGGTTAACCATAGAATTGATGAAGGAAAAAAGGTGAGTGGTGTGTAGAGGTATCTGTGGAGACAAAAAACATTATCTATGGAGTGAAAGAAGAGATGTTTTGTCTGTGCATATATAAAAAAAGCCCACAAAAATGCAGACACACTCGTTTTATGTGTGATGAATGTAAAACACCACTGTGCATGGAACCATGTTTCAAAGAGTTTCACAAGCTGCAGAACGTCTATGAACATGTCCAGTGACTGCACATTTGTATATATATTATAGAACAATAGTAATAAAGATTTTTTTGTATTGTTCATTTGTGTAAACAAGTTTTGTAAACAATATAGAGATACTAATGTTTATGCTATTATTGTGTTGCATACAACGAATGTATATATATACATTGCACCTTACCTTGGTCTCACAGGCCCATAAGTTACGTAAAAAAGAAAATAGTGAAAAAACAAGAAATCTAAGAATGGAAGTAAACAAATGTTTACTGAGTGAGCGGCAGTCGCCGCTGTTGCCATACGTGGCTCATTTTCTGCCAACTTTACACCTCCATATCTCGGTAAGTATTGATAGCAAAAATCTATTTTTAGGATAAAAACAATCAGAAAAGTAATCTTAACATTGATAAGAAAAAATAATTTTTTTTTTCGAATATTTTGCGACAACAGAATGGCACTCAGGATTGAGGGTTGCGACAGACAAAGGGTTAAACCATTGAGTCAGTGGGGGAGTCCTACTGCTATCCCCAGCCACCCTCACCCACCCACGCATCCCTCCCAGCGTTCAGTTTGATTCATACGTGTGCAGGATGACAATAATCGGGAAGCTCGCTGTGTTTATTTACATACATTTTCATTGCATTTTGATAAATCTTTGTACACATAAAAAGAGGTAAACATAAGTCTGACTGACTTGACTGAATGACTTACTGATTTGACTGAATGACTTACTGACTTGACTGAATGACTTACTGACTTGATGGAATGACTTACTGACTTGATGGAATGACCTACTGACTTGGCTGAATGACTCACTTACTTGGCTGAATGACTCACTGACTTGACTGAATCACTTGACTGACTTACTGAATCACTTGACTGACTTACTGAATCACTTGACTGACTTACTGAATCACTTGACTGACTTACTGAATCATTTGACTGACTTACTGAATCATGTGACTGACTTACTGAATAACTTGACTGACTTACTGAATGACTTGACTGACTGAATGACTTAAAGTAGACACTCAAGTGCAACCATCGACTTCAGTACCAGAACCTCTACCATCCACCTCAGCCCAGTAGGGCCACAGCATAACTCTCCACTCTCTTTACAATCATCCCCAAACATCATTACCCACAATTTAAGGTAAGAAATACTATTATTTTTATTGCATTTGTAGTCTTAAGCAGTAATATATCACTACAAAGAACTACAATTACATATTCGCCTTCAATTTTTGCAAGATCTGTTGGTCTAAAAAAACTTGTTTGGCTTTTCGGGGACTCCCAGGAACATAATCCTATTTTCCCATAAGTTCTTCTAATTATCTAACACGATTTTACCTAACACGATGTTTTCAGGACCGTAACTACCGTGCTAAATGAAGGTCTACTGTAGCTTCTAGCATTTCAGAGGACAAAGACGCAGGATGTGGGACCACATTAGAGATGGAAGAAGGAGGGTGAGCAATAATCGGGGAGACTATGGATTGTACTAAAGTAGGGGGTGAGGAAATGAAAGAGGAAACTGTCGAAGGGGGCTTGGGAGGGGACAGGAGTGGAAGCGACCTGGGAGGGGACAGTAGAGGAAGAAACTTGGGAGGGGACAGGGAATGAAGGTATTGAACGAGGAGGAGGATGAACCTCTACACACACAATAGAACTAGTTGGAGTTGAGGAACCAGGCACAGAAATTGGGAAGGAAAAATGTGCAGGTTGGAGAAGGGAAGGAGGGGTGAGAGGAGAGTTTAACAATGGGGATTTTTTGGTGGACTTCTGAGAAGCAGAGGAGTGGTGAGGAGGGGGTGTTGGACGAGGGTGTGTAGACACAGAACCGTGCGAGTGAGTAGAGGAAGAGGCGAAAACAGAATGGGGTGCTGAGGTAGGGACCTCGGACCCCAGGACAGCAAAAGAATTCGAGACAGGGGTGACTAAGGATGGGGTGACCACAGAGGAAGCTGCAGGAGTTGGGACCCCAGAAGTGGGAGGATGTTTAGCAATGCGAGAATAGGAAATACAGGGAAGTCTCCTTGAAGGCGTAGATGAGAGCAGCTATAGCATATGGGAAGCCTTCTGCCTCTTTGAGACAACGGATTTCATGCTCATTTAAGTAAACTTGGCAATGGTGAGAGTAAGATGGGTGAGCCTCACGACAATTACGGCACGAGGGAGGTAGACTACAAGAAGGATTGGCATGGTCGTCGGCACCACAGACTGAGCATTCGGCCATGGACCTACAATATTTTGCCGGATGACCAATCGCCAGCAGTTTCTACACTGTTGCAGTGTAGGGATCACCTTTCGAACTTTTAAACGGTGTCCCGCAATGTAGACCGAGGGCGGAAGTTCATGGCAGTCAAATGTTAAGCGAGTAATATTGCAAGGATATCGTCTTCGCCGACAGGCAGGGAGGACAAAAGTGTCAACTATGAGAATAGGGAGGTCTTGGAGCTCAAGCTGCTCCAAAATGTCACCACCACATGTCTGGAAATTCTGTTGGATAATGGAATGGGGTAGAATGACAGTACCACAACAAGAATTGAGAGAATGATGTTTTTCAATAGTGACAGGAATAGCATCTATGGTCATAAGGAGAGAAAGATCGCGAGCTTGGCTAGCATTCTGGACAGTGATGATGCGTGTGCCACTCTTGAGAGCGTGAAAGGAGATAACTTTACCCACATGGCATAGGAGCGCCTTACCAACACTATGATCGGAAAGATAGGCAGTAGAAGAAGCCGGTCTCAGAGTAAAAAACTTAGTCCATTGTGTAGTGTGAAACAAAGTGTTTAAGGGAAGTGCATGACGAGCCGGTCGTTTCTGAGCTGAATGAGAATGAAGCGATGAAGTATCATCATGTAAGGGTCTTGGGCGTTTAGATGTGGGACCGGAGTTGGTCCGACATGTGACGGGCGAGCAACCCGAAAATTGCCGCACTGTAGAGGGAGAAGCCGGAAGCATAGTCAAAGAGCGGAGGTCAGACTTATTAAAGGGGCCAGTCAGAACCCCGGTACCTGAAGCAGGTGATGAACCGGCACCAGCAAGAGGTACAGGGGTATTGGAAGTGTCCGAAGAGTGGTCCAAGAATGAGGCAGGGTCAGAACAGGGTGCGGTATCAGGAAAAGCCCGGGGGTAGTAGGTTCACGGAGTGGGACGTCCATGGTTAGGTTACTTCTTTCTTTTTGTTTTTAGAAAAAAAAAGAAAAAAAAAGAAAAAAAAAAGGGGGGAAATGTGGAGGAATAGCTCCTAGAAGGAATGAAAGGGGCGTGAATCTCCCTCCGAGCCCACGAGGACCTCAGCACCGCAAGTAGTGCAGATGCAGCATGGAACCTGTGCCATACCCTATCCTTCATGCCAGTAAACCAGCAATCCGGAATAGCAACCTCACATCCACCGAGCCACCTAGATGGACAAAAGAGAGAGCGGCAGGACACCCGCCACAAAGCATACCTCCTTTGGCCACCACCCCCGGAATCCGAAAGATGGCCTCCAGAGATACACCCGTCACCCAAAAAAGACACTCAAAGCCACCCCCCGGGAGACCGGAGAGGGATCGGGACATCGCCAGGCGATCCAGATTCCACGGCAAACTACACCACTGCCAAGAACCTCAATGAAATGGGATGGACCACGGTACCCTTCCCCCTACCTAGGAACCAGAATGCCTGTGGAGAGACTCCCAAAGGCTGAAAATGGGAAGGGAATAAGGCAGGGATGAGGAGGAGGGGAAAGGAGAAAGGGAGGATGAGGAAGATGGGATAAGGGAGGGGATTGGGGGGTAATTAGGTTCGGTCTGAGGAAGGAGACCAAAAGGTCTAATTCCTCAGATCAACAGCTCTTTGGAGAGCACATTAACGGATTCAACAAAATGTTAAGACAGGATTTAAGTGCAATTATAGAAGGACCATTACTAATGAAATACAGCTTATGTAGATTAAAATTATTAAAAAATTAAGAGGGTTTTTAATCAATATGGAAAAAATTAATCAGTCTTAGATTACAGCTGTTTGGACATGGTGAATAAAGCATAAATTGTTTAGTTGAAAATAAAATCACAAAATCACACTGGATAAAGCCATACAAATTACAAATTAGAGTACAAAGTTAATGCTGGGATGAAGTTAAGCATTTTTTCTTTTTGCCACATGAGCTATTTCCTACTAAGGTAGGGTGACCCAATGAAAGACACATTCACAAATGCTCATTTAACAGCTGTCTTGCTGGAAGTGCATGACCCTCACTGTAATTATTATTAAAATGATGATTAAGTGCCTTAAATTTCAACTTTATTTCTTGGAACATAAGAGCCACATAAAACAATTCAACTATTGTATCCAATAGCAAAATACAATAAAAAGATATTGCACACCAACAAAAATACCACAGTACAACAATTACAAACCTTATTTCCAGCTTGAGTGAATTTCTTAGTAGCTAGTTTATAATTTTCCTGGGCGTAAGCACACTCCGCCACTTTTTCTAATATCTGGTTACGAGCCGATTCATCCTTAGGCAGTGTAAACTTTTCTGCTAATTCTTCTGTAATCCAAACATTATGTTCTACACACAGGTCTAGGGCATCGGAATACTGAAAAAATATAAGTGAATATAAAATGACATGGATTATTAGAAGTATTATAAACATAACTGTAAATGAATAAGCTTTTATCATCATATTTAACCATTTCAGGGTCCAAACCGTAGTTCTATGTGATGAGCTCAGCTCACTCAGATAAGCTTTGAGTGGCATAAACCATACCAACTGCAAAGATGCTACTCTTCAGACCATAAAAGACCACTTAAATGTAATAGTGCCAGCATCAGAGATACAGAATCATGATTACTTGGCACCCAAGGTAGAAAACAGAGTGTTATGCTTAGATTTCACACGAAAGACAGGAAACTTAAACGTGAGAATAATGACAAAATCCACCAGTGCTTCACACGGGATGGGAAAATCCTAGTTAGGAAAACAAATGTAGGCCGTGTTTACTATATCACAAATGAAAATGAACTGTCCAACTTCCTTCGAGATGCTAATCTTACAGAGACTGACCAACCTCAAAGACCAAATCCTTAGACTACGTTAGTGCAATAATTGTTCTAGTAACTGCTACCTCACTATCTTAAATTTCTCACAAAATTGATTGTGTGTTAGTGTAGTTAAATTCATAATTGTTCTAGTAACTGCTACCTCACTATCTTAAATTTCTCACAAAATTTGATTGTGTGACTTATTTTGTATTTTATATATATCTTATTCCTTATTTGTAACCATTTGTTATATATTTCTTAATACATATTTACCATTACCATTTCCCAACCTTAACTATTTACAGTATTAGTAATCACTATTTACTTAAAATTTGATTAAAACCTTTTTACTATTAGTCCACTCTACTTTATAAAATTAATCTCTATATTCTCTTAAAATAGTTCTTTACATTCATTTATCTCTTATAATAATAATAATAATAATAATTTTTACTTCAATGCATGTTACAAGTGTACAATGTTATTGGTAGTTACAATTATAAAACAATTATAAAACTGTAATGCAAGGAGAGCCACTGGCATGCCATGGCATTAGGGGCAGTTTATTCTAGAGACTTATTCACTAAGTACTTAATGCTAAAGAAATTGATTGAGTTTATTCTAGTTCTGTATTATTTAAATTATTATATGGTTATACATACTATTAAAAGACAATACAAGAGAAATTGGTTGAGTTTAATCTAGTTGTATAATTTATTTCAAATTACAGTATGTTGATGCTATACTAGTATAATAACAATACTAGAAATAGTTTTTAGAGTTTCTTCTAGATATATATTTTATTTCAAATTAAGAAAATGATGATACTATAAGATTTTAAATGACAATATGATGATATGAAATTGCAACAAGTGTTAAGGAGGATGAACATATCAAATTGAGATCATCTTAAGTAAAATAATATTGGGTTTGGAAGTTTGTTACAGTATGAGTATTTAGTATAGGGTGAGTAGGTGATTTTTGAGAAGAGTCTTGAATTGATTTTCCGACAAGGTTAACTTGATATTTACTGGTAATGAATTCCAGATTCTGGGGCCCTTTATGTGCATAGAATTTTTACATTGGTTAGTATGGACTCGGGGTATGTCAAATAGTGATCTGTGTCTTGTGTCATGTTCGTGGGACCTATTAAAGTTGTTGAGGAGAATTCTGAGCGCAGGGTTGATATTAGCATGTAGAGTTTTATGTATGTAGAAGGCACATGAATAGGTATGAATATTTTTATGGTGAGTAGTTTTAAGGTTCTGAATATAGGTGGAGTATGCTGTCTAGAGTGGGAATTTGTTATCATCCTGACTGCAGCCTTTTGCTGGGTTATGAGTGGTCTAAGGTGATTTAATGTTGTTGAGCCCCATGCACAGATTCCATAGGTGAGATAAGGGTAGATAAGAGAATGATATAGTGCAATGAGAGCTGGTTGAGGCACATAATAGCGTATCTTAGATAATATACCTACTGTCCTTGAGATTTTCTTGGAAATTTGTTGTATGTGTGTTTGGAATTTAAGACTACTGTCAAGGTGGATTCCTAGGAATTTTCCCTCTGTGAGCCTTGTGATGGGTGAACCATTTAGCGTTATGTTAAGTGGAACATTTGCAGCTTTGTTTCCAAACTGAATGTAGTAGGTCTTGTCCGTATTGAGAGTAAGCTTATTTGTCATCATCCATGTTGATATTTTCTGTAATTCGGCATTAACTGTGTTGGCTAGTACGACTGGATTTGGGTGAGAGAAGACATATGTTGTGTCATCTGCAAACAAAATGGGTTTGAGTAGTTGTGATGCATTCGGTAGGTCATTTATGTAAATGAGGAACAGGAGTGGCCCCAGGACACTACCTTGAGGGACACCGACTGTAATTTGTTGTGTGGAAGAGTTCTCTCCATTTGTGTTCACGTACTGACTTCTGTTGCTAAGGTACGACTTTAGGTAGTTGAGGGGGTGCCCCCTAATACCATAGTGCGCTAATTTTGTGAGCAATAAATCATGGTCGACTGTATCAAATGCTTTGCGTAGGTCTATGAAGATTCCCAGCGGAACTTCTTTCTTCTCAAGTGCGGTGTATATTAACTCTAACATGTGTGTTATAGCATCGTTTGTGCTCTTGTTGGTCCTGAATCCAAATTGACAGGGGTTAAGTACATTGTGTGAGACGAGGTAGGAATAGATCTGTTTATGAATTAATTTTTCGAAGATTTTAGAAAGCAGTGGTAAATTTGAGATTGGTCTATAATTGTTAAAGTCAGTTTGGTCACCTCCTTTGTGGATCGGGGTGACCCTAGCTATTTTGAGAATTGATGGGAAGGTTGAAGATTCAATGGATTTATTGAATAATGCTGCTATAATTGGTGACAGTACATGTGTAGCTTTTTTGTACATAAAGGGTGGTAAGCTATTTATGTCTCCTGCTTTGTTTTTAAGGGTGTTGATTATGAGTGAGACTTCAATTGAGTTGGTAGGAGCTAGGAATAGTGTATCTGGGTAGGTGTTAGGTGTTGGTGAGGTAGTCTGTTGGACGAGTGTTCGAGCTTGGGATCCTACTCGCTAGATTCTTTCCTATGGTGGAGAAGAAAACATTGTTTTTATATATTCTAAAATTTCAACCAGTGCATTATTGAATTCAAATAATTATCCAAACCAAGTTAATACTAGTCATAGCAACTATTCCAACCATTTCATTAGCCAGTTCAATTAGTAAATCATCAACATTGTACAACTATACTATATCTCTGTGAAAATTGTCCAAAAATGTAATAATCCAATAGTTAGTATTTGCAACTTTTTATATAGTATATCTATTCATTACCTGTCATTGCCAAAGAAACCCTACCTGTACCCCAATTCAAAACGATGCTAAAAAACCACCTTCTCACCCAAAGCTAATTGCTCCATATCAAACATTCCCAGCAAAGTAGAATAATCACTTAACGTAAAAACCTGACTAATCAATTGAATGTAATGTATGAATGAACGAATGAATGAATGTAAAACCTGCTATGAATAATACATACTTAGCTAATTATTTCCACAACACTTACATTATAATGACCACGTAAACTAACTGCAATGCAATTAATTGTTTTAAATTGTTATCTCACTCAATTAGTTGCATTGCTACAATAAATTGCTACAATTAATTGATATGTTCAACTTATATTCAAACTTTATAACTTAGATATGCAACTTTACTTATTTTATAAATTATCAACCATAACTTTTTATTATTTTATTATTATTATTGCTTTAATTTGTTTAATCTGATTTAATTAATTTTATAATGAAGACAAAAGTACAAAACTATGTTTAAAAAATGTCATGTCTAAACCATGTTCAAATTTCATAGCTTAAATACTCACCTTTACTCATTGTATACTATCTACAAAAATTCTTACAATTTAGTTTTAAGTTAATTTTAAGTCTGCCCAAAATGCCCTGCATACTAGGGGCTTTTGGCATGTACACCTCATGTAATCTCAATAACAAAATGTAATTCTTTGTATCATGTCCAAATAAACTATTATTATTATTATTATTAATTAACACATCGGCCGATTCCCACCAAGGCAGGGTGGCCCGAAAAAGAAAAACTTTCATCATCATTCACTCCATCACTGTCTTGCCAGAGGGGTGCTTTACACTACAGTTATAAAACTGCAACATTAACACCCCTCCTTCAGAGTGCAGACACTGTACTTCCCATCTCCAGGACTCAAGTCCGGCCTGCCGGTTTCCCTGAATCCCTTCATAAATGTTACTTTGCTCACACTCCAACAGCACGTCAAGTATTAAAAACCATTTGTCTCCATTCACTCCTATCAAATACGCACACACATGCTTGCTGGAAATCCAAGCCCCTCGCACCCAAAACCTCTTTTACCCCCTCCCTCCAACCTTTCCTAGGGCGACCCCTACCCTGCCTTCCCTCCACTACAGATTTATACACTCTCGAGGTCATTCTATTTCGTTCCATTCTCTCTACATGTCTGAACCACCTCAACAACCCCTCCTCAGCCCTCTGGATAATAGTTTTGGTAATCCCGCACCTCATCCTAATTTCCAAACTCCGAATTCTCTGCATTATATTCACACCACACATGACCTCAGACATGACATCTCCACTGCCTCCAGCCTTCTCCTCGTTGCGACATTCATCACCCATGCTTCACACCCATATAAGAGTGTTGGTATAACTATACTCTCATACATTCCCCTCTTTACTTCCATGGACAAAGTTCTTTGTCTCCACAGACTCCAAAGTGCACCACTCACCCTTTTCCCCTCATCAATTCTATGGTTCACCTCATCCTTCATAGACCCATCTGCTGACATGTCCACTCCCAAATATCTGAATACATTCACCTCCTCCATACTTTCTCCCTCCAATCTGATATCCAATCTTTCGTCACCTAATCTTTTTGTTATCCTCATCACCTTACTCTTTCCTATATTCACTTTCAAATTTCTTCTTTTACATACCTTACCAAATTCATCCACCAACCTCTGCAACTTCTCTTCAGAATCTCCCAAAAGCACAGTGTCATCAGCAAAAAGCAACTGTGACAACTCCCACTTTGTATTTGATTCTTTGTCTTTTAACCCCACACCTCTTGCCAAGACCCTCACATTCACTTCTCTTACAACCCCATCTATAAATATATTGAACAACCACGGTGACATCACACATCCTTGTCTAAGGCCTACTTTTACCGAGAAATAATCTCCCTCTCTCCTACACACTCTAACCTGAGCCTCACTATCCTCATAAAAGCTCTTCACTGCTTTCAGTAACCTACCTCCTATTCCATACACCTGCAACATCTGCCACATTGCCCCCCTATCCACCCTATCATACGCCTTTTCCAGATCCATAAATGCCACAAAAATCTCTTTACCCTTATCCAAATACTGTTCACCTATATGTTTTACTGCAAACACTTGGTCTACACACCCCCTCCCTTTCCTAAAGCCACCTTGTTCATCAGTTATTCTGCTCTCTGTCTTACTCTTAATTCTTTCAATGATAACTCTACCATACACTTTACCTGGTATACTCAACAGACTTATTCCCTTATAATTTTTGCACTTTCTTTTGTCCCCTTTGCCTTTATACAAAGGAACAATACACGCTCTCTGCCAGTCCCTAGGTACCTTACCCTCTTCCATACATGTATTAAATAATAGCACCAACCACTCCAAAACTATATCTCCGCCTGCTTTTAACATTTCTACCTTTATCCCATCAATCCCGGCTGCCTTACCCCCTTTCATTCTACCCACTGCCTCACGAACTTCCCCCACACTCACAACTGGCTCTTCCACACTCCTACAAGATGTTATTCCTCCTTGCCCTATACACGAAATCACAGCTTCCCTGTCTTCATCAACATTTAACAACTCCTCAAAATATTCCCTCCATCTTCCCGATACCTCTAACTCTCCATTTAATAACTCTCCTCTCCTATTTTTAACTGTCAAATCCATTTGTTCCCTAGGCTTCCTCAACTTATTAATCTCACTCCAAAACTTTTTCTTATTTTCAACAAAATTTGTTGATAACATCTCACCCACTCTCTCATTTGCTCTCTTTTTACATTGCTTGATCACTCTCTTAACCTCTCTTTTTCTTCATATACTCTTCCCTCCTTGCATCACTTCTACTTTGTAAAAAACTCTCATATGCTAACTTTTTCTCCCTTACTACTCTCTTTACATCATCATTCCACCAATCGCTCTTCTTCCCTCCCGCACCCACTTTCCTGTAACCTCAAACTTCTGCTGAACACTCTAACACTACATTCTTTAACCTACTCCATACATCTTTGACCCCATTGCCTACACTCTCACTAGCCCATCTATCCTCCAATAGTTGTTTATATCTTACCCTAACTGCCTCCTCTTTTAGTTTATAAACCTTCACCTCTCTCTTACTTACTGCTTCTATTTTTCCTTGTATCCCATCTACCTTTTACTCCCACTTTAGCTACAACTAAAAAGTGATCTGATATATCTGTGACCCCTCTATAAACATGTACATCCTTAAGTCTACTCAACAGTCTTTTATCTACCAAGACATAGTCCAACAAACTACTGTCATTACGCCCTACATCATATCTTGTATACTTATTTATCCTCTTTTTCTTAAAATATGTATTACCTATAACTAAACCCCTTTCTATACAAAGTTCAATCAAAAAGTTCCCATTTTCATTTACACCTGGCACCCCAAACTTACCTACCACACCCTCTCTACATGTTTCTATTACTTTGGCATTTAGGTCCCCTACTACAATTACTCTCTCACTTGGTTCAAAAGTTCCTATACATTCGCTTAACATCTCCCAAAATCTCTCTCTCTCCTCTACACTCCTCTCTTCTCCAGGTGCATACACGCTTATTATAACCCACTTTTCGCATCCGACCCTTATTTTAATCCACATAATCCTTGAATTTACACATTTATATTCCCTCTTCTCCTTCCATAACTGGTCCTTCAACATTATTGCTACCCCTTCCTTAGCTCTAACTCTCTCAGATACTCCTGACTTAATCCCATTTATTTCTCCCTACTGAAACTCGCCTACCCCCTTCAGCTTTGTTTCGCTTAGGGCCAGGACATCCAACTTCTTTTCATTCATAACATCAGCAATCATCTCTTTCTTATCATCCGCACTACATCCACGCACATTCAAACATCCCAGTTTTATAAAGCTTTTCTTATTCGTTTTTTTTAGTAAGTGTGTACAAGAGAAGGGGTTACTAGCCCATTGCTCCCGGCATTTTAGTCGCCTTATACGACACGCACAGCTTATGGAGGAAGAATTCTTTTCCACTTCCTCATGGACAATAGAGGAAATAAAGAAGAACAAGAGCTATTAAGAAAAAGAAGAAAAACATAGATGTGTGTATGTATATATATGCATGTGCATGCCTGTGTAGTGTAACCTACATGTAAGTAGAAGTAGCTAGATATACCTGTTATCCAGCGTGTGTTTATGAGACAGAAAAAAAACACCAGCAATCCTACCATCATGTAAAACAGTTTCAGGTTTCTGTTTCACAGTCACCTGGCAGGACGGTAGTACCTCCCTGGGTGGTTGCTGTCTACCAACCTACTACTACCAACCTACTACTACTAGTATATCTATTTCTATAATTACATTTACTACTGTATTTTTTAATACATATTTACCACTACCATTTTCCAATCTTAACTATATACAGTATTCGTGATCACTTTATTTACCTAAAATTTGATTAAAACCTTTCCTACTATTAGTCCACTCTACATTGTATTAGTAAATCATCAACATTGTTCAAATATCCTATATCTCTGTGAAAAAAATTTCAAAATTGTAAAAATCCAATTAGTTTGTAAGAATAATTAATCTAGTATCATATTAATAAGTTTAGCATATTCCATTGTTCTCAAGTCTAGTTATAGAATCACACTAAATCTTATGATTACAGGCATTGATCCTGACATCAACCTAGTATTAAATGATTTACATGATTCCAATAGCAACTGTAATTACTACACGGCAGATCAAGCAAAGACATTACTCAGAGCCAACAATAAAATAACCATCTTTAATTACAATGTTAGATCTTTGAGCAAACATTATGATGACCTCACAGCACTACTCCAATCCCTGCAGACCAATATATCAATCATCACACTCACTGAGACCTGGCTAAAGCCTAGAATTACAGATGTCTATGCCATCCCAGGTTACACAGCCATACACAACTGTAGGACTGATCAGCGAGGGGGTGGAATAGCTATATATTACTCAGATCAACTTGAATGTATCAATAACTCCTGCACAAGTGATGAGCATGGAGAATATATTGTAGCTAAATTTAAATCAAAAGACCTGCAAAAACACCTCACAGTTATAAACATCTACAGACTACCACAGTCAAACATTCACCACTTTAGTGAAAAATTAGGAAACCTGATAACTGATGCACACATGAACAAAGACCATTTGCTGCTTACAGGAGATTTCAACATAAATCTCCTACATGACCAGGACCCACAGGTAACAGAATTCACAAATGCTAAGAACAACTGCTTATTACTACCAACAATATCAAAACCTACAAGAATCTCTGAGACGAGTATCTCATTATTAGACCACATCTGGACTAACACTATATCTCCTCTGAAATCAGGCATAATCACAGACAACACCACAGACCACTACCCTACATTTCTCATAACCAATCTACGTAACTTGCCCCAAGATGTTTCAAAAGTTACCTTCAGACTACATAACGAGTCAGCTGTTAATAATTTTATAACAGCTATGATTGACATCGACTGGAATAATGAGATTGAATCATATTCAGATACTAATGAATGCATCAATAATTTCCTTAAAAAAACCCACCACCTCTATAACAAACATTGCCCCAAAAAAACTAAACAGATCACAGCTAAGAGACTCAACAATCCCTGGCTAACACCCAGCATCCTTAAATCCATTAACAAAAGGCACCAATATGAAAAACAATACAGAAGGGGTCTAATAACCAGAGAACAATCCAAACGCTACTCTTCAATCCTTACCAGCCTGATAAGAAGGTCAAAAAAATTATATTATGAGAACAGATTACATAACATAAAAGGTGATATGAAAAAGACCTGGAAAACCCTATCAGCAATTCTAGGAAATAAAAAGAAATCTCAGAATAATACCATCAAATTATCAAAAACAGACGAACCCCTACTCCCTCCAACTGAGACAGCAAACAGACTTAATGTTTTCTTCTCAACCATAGGAAAGAATCTAGCAAGTAAAATCCCAAGCTCCAATACAAGTCCAACAGACTATCTCACCAACACCTACCCTAATACGCTATTCCTAGCTCCTACGAACCCATAGAAGTCTCGCTCATAATCAACACCCTTAAAAACAAGGCAGGAGACATAAATAGCTTACCACCTTTTATGTACAAAAAAGCTTCACAAGTCCTGTCACCAATTATTGCAACACTATTCAATAAATCCATTGAAACCTCCACATTCCCATCAATTCTCAAAATAGCAAGGGTCACAATGATCCATAAAGTGGGTGATCAAACAAACTTGAATAATTATAGACCAATATCCAATTTACCACTGCTCTCTAAAATCTTTGAAAAGTTAATTCATAGACAGATCTATTCCTACCTCATCTCACACAACGTACTCAACCCCAGTCAGTTTGGATTCAGGACCAACAAAAGCACAAATGATGCCATTATACACATGCTAGAGTTAATATATACAGCACTTGAGAAGAAAGAAGTTCCACTAGGAATCTTCATTGATCTATGCAAAGCTTTTGATACAGTTGATCATGATTTACTGCTTACTAAACTAGCACACTATGGTATAAGAGGGCACTCGCTCAACTACATAAAGTCATACCTCAGTAACAGTAGCCAATACGTGTACACAAATGGAGCGAACTCTTCCACACAGCAAATTACAGTCGGAGTCCCTCAAGGAAGTGTACTGGGTCTACTCTTATTCCTCATTTACATCAATGATCTACCTAATGCATCACAACTACTCAAACCCATATTATTTGCTGACGACACAACATATGTCTTCTCTCACCCAAATCCAGTCATACTGGCCAATACTGTTAATGCAGAATTACAGAAAATATTGACATGGATGATGACTAAAAACTGACAAGACCTACTTTATACAGTTTGGAAACAGAGTTACAAATGTTCCACTTAACATAACACTCAATGGTTCACCCATCACAAGACTCAAAGAGGGAAAATTCCTAGGAATCCACATTGACAGTAGCCTTAAATTCCAAACACACACACAACAAATTTCCAAGAAAATCTCTAAGACAGTAGGCATATTATCTAAGATACGCTACTATGTGCCTCAATCAGCTCTCCTTGCACTGTATCATTCACTTATCTACCCTTATCTCACCTATGGAATCTGTGCATGGGGATTAACAACATTAAATCACCTTAGACCACTCATAACCCAGCAAAAGGCTGCAGTCAGAATGATAACAAATTCCCACTCTAGACAGCATACTCTACCAATATTCAAAAGCCTAAAACTACTCACCATAAAGAACATTCACACTTATTCTTGTGCCTACTACATACATAGAACCCTACATTCTAATATAAACCATCCGCTCAAAATTCTCCTCACCAACTTTAATAGGACCCATGACCACAACACAAGATACAGATCACTTTTTGATGTACCCCGTGTCCACAGCAACCTATGTAAGAATTCTATGCACATAAAGGGCCCCTGAATCTGGAACTCAATTACCAGGAAATGCTAAAATAACCTTGTCTGAAAATCAATTTAAGACTTCTCAAAAACCACCTACTCACCTAAACTAAATACTAATACTTTAAATTGCCTTAAAAAATGGTCAAAGTTATTTTCCTATAAAATATTTTTTAACAATTATGTTGCCACCTAATCACCCTAAACTAAATACTCAAATTGTAAATTACTCTCAAAATGCTCAATGTTATTTTCATTAAGATAATTTAACTTTGCTATTATGTTCCATCCTACTAAACACTAGTTACAATGTCTATCATCATTTTGTAATGAACAATGTATTATCATTATATCATAATCTGATTGATCTACCAATTCAAACTCACTCAATTACTCCAATATGTATTATGTTCATAGTCTTTAAGTCATTAGATTAAGCTGCCCCTAATGCCAAGGCATGCCAGAGGCTCTCCTTGCACCTCAATTTATGATTGTAATGTAAACCCATGTACACAAGCAAAGAAATAAAATTGTATTGTATTGTATTGTATTGTATGTCGTAGTAGGTGGGAGTGGCCAGGCAGGATGCCATACCTCCCACACGACTTTCTACAAATAAATACTTTTCACCTCTCACTCTACATTAAGACCATTAAGACTACAAATATTTTAAGGTAAGTAATGAGTGTACTGTATATGCATTTTATCACTCTAGGGAGCTTTGACCCTTTCAGGGTCGCTAGGCCCTCTCCCAAACTTGTTCTCAGGGTCGCAATTTTTTTGGAAAAAAAAAAAAAAAAAATTTCTTATGAAATGATAAGGGAATCCTTTTCCGATCATAATGACACCAAAAGTATGAAATTTGATGAAAAACTAACGGAATTATGTTCTTGCAAAGTTAGCGGTATCGACGATGTTTACGCATCAGCGATTTTGCCCACTTTGAGCCCTATTTTCGGCCAATTCCAATGTTTCAGTCTACCAAAATTTTAGCTATTTCGCTAGAATTCCATTTGTTCTATCAATTGAGTACAAGAAACCGCCAATTTACCGATTTGAACTACCCAATAAAGTGGTCCGAAATTGGCAATTTGGCCAATTTCACACAAATTTCAAAAGATGCCAATTTCAAAATAGGGTCCAGAATAAACGAGACAGACATTCCTGTCACTAAAATAACCTTTTATCTGTTCATTAGTTACATCTCCAGGCTCCTCTTACATTACTCTTGCTTTCAATTTTGAATTTTTATTCTCACAAAAAATAGAAGATATTCTGTTATGTATACTATTCCATCATTGTAAAAACAGTATAATAATATCAGCGCACTTGTGCAAGAATATTAGACTCGCCAGCTCATGTGTATTGGACGCATGGCGTGATTTGTTTACTCTTGAACATCGGCAAAAATCAAACATTATCACTACTTTGTGCTCAGTTTCAAGGTACTTGTGATCGTGAAACAAATCAAAATTATCTCTATTTCTGTAATATATCTTCCATTCTATCAAATGAGACCAAGAAAACGAGAATACAACCATAAATACCATACAAAAATAGACTGCAAAGTCTCTGTTTTAACCCAAAAACATGGTCAGAGTTTTTTTTTTCATTACGTACTGTGTGGTGCAGGATTTTTTTTATACTGTACATCGAAAACCCTGGTGCATAAGCCGTACTAGTACGGCTGAAACCCTGAAAGGGTTAAGCATCATAGTATAGTATGTGTGGGTGGGGTGGCCAGGAGGGCTTCCACACCTGACTTCTTAGAGTAAATACAGTGGACCCCGAGTTTCGGCCATATTTCAATCCAGAAGGAAGTTGAAGTGCCATTACCGAACGAATTTGTTCCCATAAGGAATAATGTAAAGTAGGTTAGTCCTTTTAGACCCCCAAAAATACACTTACAAAAGCACCTACAATATTACACTTACATAATTGTTCGAGTTTTGAGGTGGTCGAAACTCGGGGGTCCACTGTACAGTGGACCCCCGGATGTTGCACAAATGTTGCACATGGGTTATTATCAAGGTTTTTGATATTTCCTCGACCACATATGGCCATATCCACCTCAGAGCCACTAAACTCGGGGTCAACATCACTACATGACATCAGTGAATCCCATGTGT
>WNWK01007617.1:62500-92219 GCA_009830355.1 Cherax destructor | reverse complement strand
AGTCGCAGTATTTTTATTGATCAATACCACTCGTTCGTGGTCACAATAATATAAAACACTGCTCGTTGGGGCTATACCAAACGGGAGGAGAATGAAATTAGCTCAAGGCACCACACCACCGTATGTCCTCGGACCAAGGGTAACACCTAGCTTGGCTGGGTGATTGGTTCTTGTAGGATTGCGTGGTCCTGTTTGAGCGTCATGGGTTTCGCTCACCATGAGGCGGCAAAGCAGCATGGGTTCAATCGTTAGCTAGTCCAGTGTTGTTATTGATTACATATATATATATATATATATATATATATATATATATATATATATATATATATATATATATATATATATAATGTGTGTGTGTGTGTGTGAGGTCACCCTGACGGCCGGGTGTTGTACCAGATGTTTGACCTATGTAGTAAAAGTTTGACCAAGTAATTTTCAGACCAAATAACAGTGTGTTAAAAATTTTGCTTCTCAGCTAATAAACAGTTTTTCCAACCCTCCCTCCACCTCCTCCTCCCCTCCCACCCTCCACCTCCTCCTCCCCTCCCACCCTCCACCTCCTCCTCCCCTCCCACCCTCCACCTCCTCCTCCCCTCCCACCCTCCCTACCTCCCTCCTCCCTCCACCTCCACCTCCTCCTCCCCCACCCTCCCCTCCTCCTCCCTCCCACCCTCCACCTCCCCTCCTCCTCTCCACCCCTCCACCTCCTCCTCCCCCTCCCTACCCTCCACCTCCTCCTCCCCTCCACCCTCCACCTCCTCCTCCTCCTCCCACCTCCTCCCCACCCTCCCTCCTCCTCCCTCCCTCCCACCCTCCCACCCCCCCTCCTCCCTCCACCCTTCACCTCCTCCACCTCCTCCTCTCCCACCCTCCACCTCCTCCTCCCCCCTCCTCCACCCTCCACTCCCTCCTCCCCTCCCTCCCTCCACCTCCCCTCCTCCCCTCCCTCACCCTCCACCTCCTCCTCCTCCCTCCCCCTCCACCTCCTCCTCCCCTCCCACTCCCTCCTACCTCCTCCTCCCCTCCCCCTCCACCTCCTCCCTCCCTCCACCTCCTCCTCCTCTCCTCCTCTCCTCCCCTCCCTCCTCTCCCTCCTCCATCCTCCTCCCCCTCCTTCTCCTCCACCTCCTCCTCCCCTCCCTCCACCTCCTCCTCCTCCCTCCTCCTCCTCCCTCCCCTCCACCTCCTACCTCCACTCCTACCCCCTCCCTCCACCTCCTCTCCTCCCTCCACCTCTCTCCCCCTCCCTCCACCTCCTCCTCCTCCCTCCACCTCCTCCCTCCCTCCACCTCCTCTCCTCCCTCCCCTCCTCCTCCCTCCCCTCCCCTCCTCCCTCCTTCTCCTCCTCCTCCCTCCTCCTCTCCTCCTCCCCTCCCTCCTCCTCCCTCCCCTCCCCCTCATCTCCTCCCTTCCTCCCTCCTCCTCTCGCTCGTGCCTCCTCCTCCTCCTCGCCTCCTTCTTCCTCCTCCTCCTTCCCTCCCTCCTCCTCCTCCCTCCCTCCTCCTCCTCCCTCCCCTAGCATGTTCTCCGAGTTTCTGTTTCTGAGTTACAGGTGTTGGGGATGGGAGAGCTGGCTGATGAAAGGCTGGGTGATGGAGGCTGAGAGATGGAGGCGGGGTGAGTGGAGGCTGGCTGATGGAAGGCTGGGTGATGGAGGCTGGGGATGGTGGCTGGTGATGGAGAGCTGGCTGTGGAGGCTGGTGATGGAGGCTGGGTGATGGAGAGGCTGGGTGATGGAGAGGCTGGGGGATGGAGAGGCTGGGTGATGGAGAGGCTGGGTGATGGAGAGGCTGGGTGATGGAGAGGCTGGGTGATGGAGAGGCTGGGTGATGGAGAGGCTGGGAGATGGAGAGGCTGGGGGATGGAGAGGCTTGGAAGTTGAGTTACAGCGCTGGGTAACGGAGTATTATGGGTCGTGTACTGAGTTACAGTGTTGGTTGCTGGTACAACAGTGGTGAGTGTGGTTGTCGTCATGTACTGAGTTACAGTGTTGGTTGCTGGTACAACAGTGGTGAGTGTGGTTGTCGTCATGTACTGAGTTACAGTGTTGGTTGCTGGTACAACAGTGGTGAGTGTGGTTGTCGTCATGTACTGAGTTACAGTGTTGGTTGCTGGTACAACAGTGGTGAGTGTGGTTGTCGTCATGTACTGAGTTACAGTGTTGGTTGCTGGTACAACAGTGGTGAGTGTGGTTGTCGTCATGTACTGAGTTACAGTGTTGGTTGCTGGTACAACAGTGGTGAGTGTGGTTGTCGTCATGTACTGAGTTACAGTGTTGGTTGCTGGTACAACAGTGGTGAGTGTGGTTGTCGTCATGTACTGAGTTACAGTGTTGGTTGCTGGTACAACAGTGGTGAGTGTGGTTGTCGTCATGTACTGAGTTACAGTGTTGGTTGCTGGTACAACAGTGGTGAGTGTGGTTGTCGTCATGTACTGAGTTACAGTGTTGGTTGCTGGTACAACAGTGGTGAGTGTGGTTGTCGTCATGTACTGAGTTACAGTGTTGGTTGCTGGTACAACAGTGGTGAGTGTGGTTGTCGTCATGTACTGAGTTACAGTGTTGGTTGCTGGTACAACAGTGGTGAGTGTGGTTGTCGTCATGTACTGAGTTACAGTGTTGGTTGCTGGTACAACAGTGGTGAGTGTGGTTGTCGTCATGTACTGAGTTACAGTGTTGGTTGCTGGTACAACAGTGGTGAGTGTGGTTGTCGTCATGTACTGAGTTACAGTGTTGGTTGCTGGTACAACAGTGGTGAGTGTGGTTGTCGTCATGTACTGAGTTACAGTGTTGGTTGCTGGTACAACAGTGGTGAGTGTGGTTGTCGTCATGTACTGAGTTACAGTGTTGGTTGCTGGTACAACAGTGGTGAGTGTGGTTGTCGTCATGTACTGAGTTACAGTGTTGGTTGCTGGTACAACAGTGGTGAGTGTGGTTTTCGTCATGTACTGAGTTACAGTGTTGGTTGCTGGTACAACAGTGGTGAGTGTGGTTGTCGTCATGTACTGAGTTACAGTGTTGGTTGCTGGTACAACAGTGGTGAGTGTGGTTGTCGTCATGTACTGAGTTACAGTGTTGGTTGCTGGTACAACAGTGGTGAGTGTGGTTGTCGTCGTGTACTGAGTTACAGTGTTGGTTGCTGGTACAACAGTGGTGAGTGTGGTTGTCGTCGTGTACTGAGTTAAGAGATGCGTCTGACAGTCCTTCCTGCCTAGTGTCCACCCATCACCCGGTGTTGCCCACGAGTAATGCGCTCAGAAGGTTCCTGCGAATCGCTTGTCGCTGCCAGTGTCATCTTGCATCTCGCGACAGTCTGGTCTCAATCATTCCTATTCCGTGTCACTAATTCGAACAAATGGCATTTTATACAGAGTGCCGTTTCAGATTTATTTTGGGTTTATATACTAAACACTTTGCGTTTCATTCCCATCTTCTCTGGTGCCATATACATTTCATAACTAATTCTTAGTATTGCGAATTGTTTTTAGTTTGTTACGCGTGTTAATCACTGTCGTTAAGGTGATTAGCAATGTGTTTGTACTGTTAATGATTAGCACGAAGTTCAGTCGTATTAGCAAGGTTTTATTTCAAGGTATTATCTTACTGCTTTGTTATTGCAATAATGCTCTTTCAATGGTCTTCAGATTTTGCTTAAATTAAATTTCTTATTAAATATTTATCGCATTCTGTACATAATTCAATTATAACCATGGTACGTTAACCTGTTAAGAGTATTTCCAGGATATAATCACCCCTTCCCACCCTCCCTCTTATCACCCTTCCATTCTCTTCCTATTATTCCTACCTTTACTTCCTTTCCTCTTCCCCTACATCCTCCCCTCAATTAAAACTATTGCCCATTCTGCTGCCTTTCCTTTTCTTCTCCTGTTACCCCCACTTTTTTTCCTTTCAGTCCCTTTCCCTCCCCCATCTTCTGCATTATCCACGACCTGCATCACCTGGATTTATTCTTCTGTGCAGAATAAATCAATTTTACGGGTCACACGTCGAGAAATCGTCACAGTTCCCCAGTCACTCGTTGTTTGTGTTGAGCTGTCGCTCAAGCGTCGTATTGTGCCTCAAGTGTCGTGTTGTCCCTCAAGCGTCGTGTTGTCCCTCAAGCGTCGTGTTGTCCCTCAAGCGTCGTGTTGTCCCTCAAGCGTCGTGTTGTCACTCAAGGTTCTGAATTAAAGATAAACATAAATCCGACACACACAGTTAAGTAAGTAGAGAGACTTTCACCAGAGACACCAACATTCACCTTCCTTCTCACCTGACCCAACATTCACCTTCCTTCTCACCTGACCCAACATTCACCTACCCTCTCACCTGACCCAACATTCACCTTCCTTCTCACCTGACCCAACATTCACCTACCCTCTCACCTGACCCAACATTCACCTTCCTTCTCACCTGACCCAACATTCACCTACCCTCTCACCTGACCCAACATTCACCTTCCTTCTCACCTGACCCAACATTCACCTTCCTTCTCACCTGACCCAACATTCACCTTCCTTCTCACCTGACCCAACATTCACCTTCCTTCTCACCTGACCCAACATTCACCTACCCTCTCACCTGACCCAACATTCACCTACCCTCTCACCTGACCCAACATTCACCTTCCTTCTCACCTGACCCAACATTCACCTACCCTCTCACCTGACCCAACATTCACCTTCCTTCTCACCTGACCCAACATTCACCTTCCTTCTCACCTGACCCAACATTCACCTTCCTTCTCACCTGACCCAACATTCACCTACCCTCTCACCTGACCCAACATTCACCTTCCTTCTCACCTGACCCAACATTCACCTACCCTCTCACCTGACCCAACATTCACCTTCCTTCTCACCTGACCCAACATTCACCTTCCTTCTCACCTGACCCAACATTCACCTTCCTTCTCACCTGACCCAACATTCACCTTCCTTCTCACCTGACCCAACATTCACCTTCCTTCTCACCTGACCCAACATTCACCTTCCTTCTCACCTGACCCAACATTCACCTTCCTCTCACCTGACCCAACATTCACCTTCCTTCTCACCTGACCCAACATTCACCTACCCTCTCACCTGACCCAACATTCACCTTCCTTCTCACCTGACCCAACATTCACCTACCCTCTCACCTGACCCAACATTCACCTTCCTTCTCACCTGACCCAACATTCACCTTCCTTCTCACCTGACCCAACATTCACCTACCCTCTCACCTGACCCAACATTCACCTTCCTTCTCACCTGACCCAACATTCACCTTCCTTCTCACCTGACCCAACATTCACCTACCCTCTCACCTGACCCAACATTCACCTTCCTTCTCACCTGACCCAACATTCACCTTCCTTCTCACCTGACCCAACATTCACCTACCCTCTCACCTGACCCAACATTCACCTACCCTCTCACCTGACCCAACATTCCTCCTAGTAGCTGACTTAAGACTTTCATAATGATGATCAAGTGTTTTATTATGATGATGGAGTTCTCACCGAGACAAACGTCGGTTTATCAATGGTTCGATCTGTCTACGTGTCTTTAATTTAGTGTCCTACTAAAACTGAAGTCCCTGCGGTATTCTTGTGGTATTCGCAGTTCCATACGAGAAACATTAAACAAAAGAGTATTTACTGTGTACATCAGTAAATATATAACTGAAAAATTCTGATAAAACAAATACAAAATTTGATATAATTTTTCCACCTGAAATACAATAAGGTAAAATCGCATTTAGCAAGTAGTCGGCGTCGTCGATATTTAAGAACGCCATTGGCGAGGTCGTTCTGGTATTTATTAAAGATTTTGTAGGAATTTATATATTTTCTTACATCACCGCTTGCTTATTGTACGTTTTATACAGTAAAACAAATTATAAAGTTTCACTTATAATCCCCGAAGAAATATAAAAATCAGTGTTTTTAGTTTTTAGAATGTTAAAGAAGCATGTAAACAATTAGATAGTATGTCAAAATATGAGTGATATAAGAACCTTGTGAATGACGGGATGAAAATGAGGAGGACCATCTGCTAAGGAGGACCTCAGATGGAGGTCGCAAAATGCAGATATTTCATATTTCGTGTTTCCGTCTGTGTGAAGAGTTTCATCTCGTTGTTAATCTCGTATATTAACAACAATAATTGTTATTTTAATTTTGCATCAACGTATTAAAACCATTTATTTTCATATAAAAAAACCCACTGTGTATATATTTAACATTTCCGCATCAGACTTCGCCACAGCTTGTATGCGCCTGGCAGACTATTGCCTTTTCTGTCCGTAGTCAGTCGCTGTTTTGTGTGTATTAATTGCTAATGGTTATAATTGTGACCATAATTTTTAAAGGGGGGTGGAGCGGTAATCCAGCGGAAGGCCTCGGTCAGATGACCAAAAGCTCCAGCTGCGTTCATCGTATGACTAAGACCCGCGCGTCAGGAAACACTTGTCCTCTATCCTAATAAATCTTACTTAACCTAACCTGTTTTGTGTACCTAGGTCAGGGGCGTCCAGTCTCTTGAGCGCCACCTGACGACCCACCTAATATTTTATTTTGTATTTTTTGGCCAATTTTTCTCACCCAGTTAGCAAGGCCATCGTAGCTACTAAGTCAGTAGGCGCCTAACCAGCTTCCCGATGCATCGGTTCTGTGATTGATTCTCACTACACGATGTCCCTTATAAATAAAAGACTGCACTCTTTGTCATCAATAACAACATTCACGAGGCCCGAACACATCAGTTTCTGGTCATGTGCTTCACTATTATAAAACACTTGGACGCCCCTGCCTTAGGTCATTACTGATAACTATTCCAAGGTGCTTCTCGACTTGTGGGACTTGAAACATCTTGCATCCAGGTTTGACACTGTTATAACTAAATTCTTTTTTTGTTTTTGCAATTATTTACATCGGAACTTTTTTCCCAATGATTCCGACGACTGCTGAGCCGGCCTGTACTGTGGCCAAATATGCAACATGTTTCTTGCTATTTCGTATAGTCTGCAAACATTGCGATATTAAATTTGATCCCAGAGAGAGAGAGAGAGAGAGAGAGAGAGAGAGAGAGAGAGAGAGAGAGAGAGAGAGAGAAACAAGAACAAGAACTTAGTGTGATGATCGGTATGGTAACACACCATATTTCAACCCCTCCCCCCCCAGAAAGTCAGGAATGTACAACGATGAAACACCAGTAATTACTCTTGGCCGACACACCTGTCCACTCGTTGCAACACCCAACTTGCAGAACTTAACAAAAGTTGCATTTACGTGTAACAAAGACTCTGGCGTGATATTGCATGTTGATGTTGCATGTAGGTGTGTATTCTTGCCCTAACAGTGCATGCTAATGTGCTTTAGTGTTGCTTGGTGTCTATGTTGCAGCCCTTGATAATCTTAAGGTTTTAGTACCATGATAATTATAAATTGCCTTTTACGTTGCAATAATAATAATTATAATTGAATTATGTGTCTTAACAGTTTTATTTAAAATTAAAAAAAAATTAATTAGTATTATCATTTCTACCAACATTACTAATTTATACATTGTAAGTTACGTGATTAAGATTTGCAACGATGGCAAAACTTAGCTAAATCCTTTTGACCCTTCACCTCTCAATCTGTCCTCTCTACCCTTCACCTCTCAATCTGTCCTCTCCACCCTTCACCTCTCAACCTGTCCTCTCTACCCTTCACCTCTCAATCTGTCCTCTCTACCCTTCACCTCTCAATCTGTCCTCTCCACCCTTCACCTCTCAACCTGTCCTCTCTACCCTTCACCTCTCAATCTGTCCTCTTTACCCTTCACCTCTCAATCTGTCCTCTCCACCCTTCACCTCTCAACCTGTCCTCTCTACCCTTCACCTCTCAACCTGTCCTCTCTACCCTTCACCTCTCAACCTGTCCTCTCGACCCTTCACCTCTCAATCTGTCCTCTCCACCCTTCACCTCTCAACCTGTCCTCTCTACCCTTCACCTCTCAACCTGTCCTCTCTCTTCACTCTCAATCTGTCCTCTCCACCCTTCACCTCTCAACCTGTCCTCTCTACCCTTCACCTCTCAATCTGTCCTCTCTACCCTTCACCTCTCAACCTGTCCTCTCTACCCTTCACCTCTCAACCTGTCCTCTCTACCCTTCACCTCTCAACCTGTCCTCTCGACCCTTCACCTCTCAACCTGTCCTCTCCACCCTTCACCTCTCAACTTGTCCTCTCCACCCTTCACCTCTCAACCTGTCCTCTCCACCCTTCACCTCTCAACCTGTCCTCTCCACCCTTCACCTCTCAACCTGTCCTCTCCACCCTTCACCTCTCAACTTCAGGAATAAGCAAAACGAGAAACAAACTTAGTAACTATAATCTCAACAAAGGTCTCACACACGCACACACATCATTAGTAATTATCAACTCAAAATTGTTCATATCTGCTCTTTGACTACACACGACGCTAACTACACATGACGCTGTGTAACTACACATGACACTGTGTAACTACACATGACGCTATGTAACTACACATGACGCTATGTAACTACACATGACGCTGTGTAACTACACACGAAGCTGTGTAACTACACATGACACTGTGTAACATTCACTTGTTACGTTGGCTAATACCACTCCATTTTTACCTTCCACTTTTTTAATATATATATATATTTAAATATATCTTAATCCATATTAAAATTATTAATAGATATTGTAGTAATATAATTTTAAAAAAATCATCCCTCCAAAAATATTTTGAGGTCTTTCTAAAAACCTCAGAATAGAAACGCCTAGTTAATTATCAAACAGCACAGTCATAGAGACCAATAGTTTAGTATCATGTTTAACAAATGAATCTTCTTTTCAATATTTCATATATACGGAGATTTTAAATGCTTTATCTTGACATTTCCATATTTTGAAATAGGATTGGCAGTACATATATGTATTTAAAATTCATGACTTGTAAGTAAATATAGCAGATGTGTGTTGCAACTGGGACTTGTCAACGCTGTTGCAACAACTTCCTGCATTCCTCGGAAGATCAAGAAGAGAACAGCTGAGATAAATGAGCACGTCTGAGAGCGAGAGTCAGGGTAGCAGAGTTGGATCCCGTGTTACAGCAGGGTGTGGTATGATCGGGTGTTAGGGAAGGTGGTATGATCGGGTGTTAGGGAAGGTGGTATGATCGGGTGTTAGGGAAGGTGGTATGATCGGGTGTTAGGGAAGGTGGTATGATCGGGTGTTAGGGGAGAAGGTGGTATGATCGGGTGTTAGGGAAGAAGGTGGTATTATCGGGTGTTAGGGGAGAAGGTGGTATGATCGGGTGTTAGGGAAGGTGGTATGATCGGGTGTTAGGGGAGAAGGTGGTATGATCGGGTGTTAGGGAAGAAGGTGGTATGATCGGGTGTTAGGGAAGGTGGTATGGTCGGGTGTTAGGGAAGGTGGTATGGTCGGGTGTTAGGGAAGGTGGTATGGTCGGGTGTTAGGGAAGGTGGTATGATCGGATGTTAAGGAAGGCGGTGAAATGAGAAAGAATCTTTTTGAAGATCATCCTCTTTCGATTGGTTCTTTTTTGAGTCATTTACTCCAGGGAGGAGGGGAAGGAAGAGGAGGAGGAGGGGAAGGAGAAGGAAGAGGAGGAGGAGGAGGAGGAGGAGGAGGGGGAGGATAAAAATGCAATTCTTCCCTGAGAAAATATATGTTAAGGTGGCTGAGAAAGCTTACCCCACACTGCCCTAATACACTAACGAAGAGCATGTCTTCCCTGAGGTCCTTCCCTGTGGTCCTCCGTGTGGGTTTTTTCCCCGTGCAGTCCCTCCCTGTGGTACCTCCATGTGAATGTCTCACCTCACGTTCACTGTCTCTTCATCAGAACAAACGACTCATTCTAAGCACGTCATCTCTCCCGGGTAATATCACCGCTTATGTTCTAAACTTAATCCAGCACTAAAGTTCCGACCCGTATCCTAAATTTCAACCTCTGTCTCTGTCTCTCTTTCTCTCTCTCTCTTTCTCTCTCTCTCTCTAGTGACTTGTTTCTACTGATCACAGAACAGTCACTCCCCCTATCACAATTTACCCTGACAAGGGCCTATTTCTCCTTCGCTTCCCTGTTTATCTTTCATTGTCACAGAACATTCTCTATCTCGGCCTCCTAACTTTCCCTGACGAACACTTTTCCCCCCCGCTCTCCTTTGGATTATTTTTCCCCCACATCACAGAACATTATTCCTCATTCTCCAAAATTTCCTGACAAGGAACGTTTTCTCCCCCGCTCCTCAGTGGCTGTGTATACCCTTCGCGTGGACCCACCCAGCAGTGGGAGACGTGACAGACACGGACAAGGACTGGATAGGCTCCGTGCCCACGGAACAGCTGGGGCTCTACATGGACTACTGTCTTCTACTCGTCTTCGGCGGCATTCCCTGGCAGGTGGGTCTGAAGGCCTCACATACTGCTTGTCTCCTCTGGCAGGCGGTGAGCCGGGGGTTTATTGAAGAAATTTTGAATATTTTTTATTATTATTATAATCTAATGATTTGACAATTTTTTTAATATTTACTTTGTGTGTGTGTGTGTTTGCGATGATTATTGTTTTCCATACATGAAACATAGAGGTCAGGTCACCGGCATTGCTATAGCTGTGATAAAGACTAGGAACTCTTTTAGTTCTTGATTTCTTCCTCCATTTCTAACCCCATGATTTGTTTGAAAATTTTCTGAAGCAAATCTGCAAGGAAAAGAAACCTTTAAATACTGGCTGCAGTCTCCTGCAGGTATCCAACCTTGATCATTTTTTTTCTATATACCATGCAAGCAATCCCTTGAAGATGTAAACATTCCAACCTCTCATAGTTTTCTGTTTTTTATCTTGGTTAGGCCTATACCACGCTCTATCACAACTAAGTTAGTTCACAGACTTTTAAACATCAAGAAAAATTAAGAAATCTAAAAATCAAGATTGTTTGCCTCCTCATCGTGTGTTAAAGGATAAATGTGGAACTGAAGTTGCGTTTACACTAGCTTCACTGTTTATCCTCTTAAACTCTTTCCTCCTCTCATCTCAAAGGTGACCTTTCCAATTCTTCTAACCATCGCCTTGCGTTTTTTAAGCCTCTAGACATTTGTAATTTCGTCTCTGATCACCAGCAAGCGTTTAGTCAACTATTGTATATAATTACGAATCACTTGCCATATCCCTATGTATATTGTCATGGCTTTTGGCAGTGCGCGGAGCAAAGATATTTACTCTACAAGCTTCCATTCTTCGGCTTTCATATTTCTTACCGTGAACTCATTTCTTGTTTGCTCTTTGGCTGATTCATCTGCGTTTTATCGTAGATGCCTCAGGTTTTGTGTCTTTCCACGTCAACAATAGCATTTTGCAAGGATCCGTTGACTTCCAATCCTATTTTTTGTATTCTTTTATAACCATCACTGTTTCGTCGTGTAGTGAATGCTTTAGTACTGATCGTATTATCTTGTCTCTGACTCAGCTCTGCACTCACTTATGTACTATCGGAATTTCATTGCCCTTCGGCGGATTTGCAACTTCATTAAAATTCATAATAAACAATACTTTTTCCTTATTATATTAAGATAAATTTTGTTAATTACTCTATATTTATATATATTTTAAAAAATCTCCTAAACCTCAGTCACCTTTCAGAGTTTTAACATAGGAGTTGTCTATCATAAAGACTTGTATCCTCTTATGCGAGTTCTATAAGGAATGATTCCACCTGTCGGTTAAGTTACACACGTTCAGAGTAACTTAGAGTGCTGCTCTGATATCTGGTAAACTCTCTACCAGCGTTGTCAATGCAACTCGGGAAAAAAGTTATTAAATTCAAGGCACCTCCATCAAAGAAGGTGCTTTGATACCTTTGAAGAGCTCTTGATACAAGGATTTGGGCTTGTTCTCCTCTTCCTTGGATTACACCTGATTGTCTCCCATTTATCAGACACTGTATGACCCCTAGGGGCTTAATTATTCATCATCATAATCATCATCATCATCATCATCATCATCATCATCATCATCATCATCATCATCATATAATAATAATAATAATAATAATAATAATAATAATAATAATAATAATAATAATAATAATAATAATAATAATAATAATAATAAAAATAATCCTCTGATCCTTATTACACGAAAAAAAACTTTAACATCCTACAACAAAGTTGCAGATCCCTTTCAGCTCCTGGGCTCCTTCATGGCTTCTACCAGAGAGACAGTGCCATCCCTCATTCAAGTTTCTGCTGCTAATCCAGCGATAAATATCTATTTGCCTGACTTGTCTAAGTGACTAGTTTATTTTGCGCCCCATGCTCATCCTGTGAGCGGTAGCGCAAAAAAACAGAATAACAGCACATCTTTTTCAGACCCCGCTGAACACTGTTACATCAACACAAAGAAATATCAGTCATTTTATATTTTACTTCATCTAGTTAATGTACACAATACAGTGAGCGATCCCATCTCAAAATGTTGCACAGATAAAGGACTTCATTGCAACCGTGACATGGCCTTTCTGTGTGTTGCAGGTGTACTTCCAGCGAGTGTTGTCTAGTAAGTCTGGACACAAGGCGCAGGTGCTTTCGTACGTGGCCGCCTTTGGTTGTCTCATCATGGCCGTTCCTCCAGTTATCATCGGCGCCATAGCCAAGGTCACCGGTAAGTTCCAGATGGATAAGGTCGTTTAATGGGGAACCGATGAGTAAAAATATTTGGGATGTTTTATGGGGATGGTTAGGGCTGTTTGGTGGTGATGGTCAGGGCTGTGTGATGGTGATGGTCAGGGCTATTTGATGGTGATGGTCAGGGCTGTTTGGTGGTGATGGTTAGGGCTGTTTGGTGGTGATGGTCAGGGCTGTGTGATGGTGATGGTCAAGGCTGTGTGATGGTGATGGTCAGGGCTATTTGATGGTGATGGTCAGGGCTGTTTGGTGGTGATGGTTAGGGCTGTTTGGTGGTATGGTCAGGGCTGTGTGAGGGTGATGGTCAGGGCTATTTGATGGTGATGGTCAGGGCTGTTTGGTGGTGATGGTCAGAGCTGTTTGGTGGTGATGGTCAGGGCTGTTTGGTGGTGATGGTCAGGGCTGTGTGATGGTGATGGTCAGGGCTATTTGATGGTGATGGTCAAGGCTATGTGATGGTGATGGTCAGGGCTATTTGATGGTGATGGTCAGGGCTGTTTGGTGGTGATGGTCAGGGCTGTGTGATGGTGATGGTCAGGGCTATTTGATGGTGATGGTCAGGGCTGTTTGGTGGTGATGGTTAGGGCTGTTTGGTGGTGATGGTCAGGGCTGTGTGATGGTGATGGTCAGGGCTATTTGATGGTGATGGTCAGGGCTGTTTGGTGGTGATGGTCAGAGCTGTTTGGTGGTGATGGTCAGGGCTATTTGATGGTGATGGTCAGGGCTGTGTGATGGTGATGGTCAGGGCTATTTGATGGTGATGGTCAGGGCTGTTTGATGGTGATGGGCTGTTTGGCAGTGATGGGCTGTTTGATGGTGATGGTCAGGGCTGTGTGATGGTGATGATCATGGCTATTTGATGGTGATGAGCTGTTTGGCAGTGATGGGCTGTTTGGTGGTGATGGTCATGGCTATTTGATGGTGATGGGCTGTTTTATGGTGATGGTCAGGGCTGTGTGATGGTAATGGTCATGGCTATTTGATGGTGATGGTCAGGGCTCTTTGATGGTGATAGTCAGGGCTGTTTGATGGTGATGGGCTGTTTGGCGGTGATGGGCTATTTGGTGGTGATGGTCAATGTTGTTTGATTGCGATGGTCAGGGCTGTGTGATGGTAATGGTCTTGGCTATTTGATGGTGATGGTCAGGACTGTTTGATGGTGCTGGTTAGGGCTCTTTCATGGTGATGGTCAGGGCTCTTTGATGGTGATGGTCAGGGTTATTTTACGGTGTTGGTTAGGGATGTTTGATGGTGATGGGCTGTTTGGTGGTGATGATTAGGGCCGTTTGATGATGGTTAGGGCTATTTCATGGTGATGGTTAGGGCTATTTGGCGGTAATGGTCAGGCGTTTGGCGAAGGTCTTATTGTCTAGTTTAACAGTTTGACTGACATATAATGAACTGAATCGTCTGATGAGGACCTGAGGGGCTAGACCACCTGGGTCGGAGACCATGTGGGCAGGACCGTTATCAGGCCACCTGATATAAGTAAGCGTCTTGACTGTTGAGACTGAGGGTAGAAGGAGCGAGGTGTTGATATACAAGGAAGCTTGATGGGTGGGGCTTGAAGACTGATGGAGTGTGAGGGTGATGGGTGTTGTGGAATAACAGAGGCACATCAAGGAAGCTTTATCACCGGGGTCGTGACCTGGCTGACACTAATAATCTGGGAGCAAGGTGCAGCTCGCCACCATAAAATGATTGGCTATAGATGCCAGGCACCGGTGTCATCAACCAGAGGTTTGCAGGCACCTGGCATGCATCAACGATGCCAATCACTGGTGCTGACTAAATCCTGGAGCTCTTCTTTATAAATATGAATGAAATTAGTTTACAGAAAATTATCGGATTTAGGATTGTTGAATTATGATTTAGTGAGAGTGAGGTAAAATTAAGGTGTAATCAGACACACACAAACTATAAATACCCCCCCCCACACACACAGGGATGTTAGGAAGTATTTCTTCAGTCACAGAGTGGTCAGGAAGTGGAATAGTTTGGGAAGTGATGTAGTGGAGGCAGGTTCCATACATAGCATTAAGAAGAGGTATGATAAAGCTCATGGCGCAGGGAGAGTGACCCAGTAGCGGCCAGTGAAGAGGCGGGGCCAGGAGCTGTGAATCGACCCCTGCAACCACAACTAGGTGAGTACACAGGATGTTCCAGAGATGGGACACAGCAACAAGGGGTCACAGTGGGAAGTTGAAGACTCAGATGAGTCACAGGGATGTTAGGAAGTATTTCTTCAGCCATAGAGTTGTCAGGAAGTGGAATAGTCAGGAAAGTGATGTAGTGGAGGCAGGATCCATACATAGTTTTGAGAAGAGGTATGATTAAGCTCATTGAGCAGGGATAGTAACCTAGTAGCGACCAGTGAAGAGACGAGGCCAAGAGCTGTGACTCGACCCCTGTAACCACAACTAGTGTGTGTGTGTGAGTAAACTCACACACACACAAATAAACCACACACACACAACACCCCCACCAGGCCAAGTGTCTATCGACAAGTGCCTTTGATAACTAGAAACTATACACACACTCCAATTCTAGAGGTGGTACCTCCCTATATATATATATATATTATATATATATATATATATATATATATATATATATATATATATATATATATATATATATATATATATATATATATATATATTTATGATATTAATGAATTTTTATCTTTAAACAACCAACTACCTACTTTCTCCCCCACCCCCGATCTACTTGCTCTCTCTCTCCTTGAAACACCTCACCCTTCAACCTTCTCTCCTTCCCCCACCACGTCCTCGTGCAGCATGGAACGAGACTACCCTGGAGTGCGAGGACGTAGAGACGTGTATCACCAGTAACCACACGGCGATGATCTTGCCTCTGGTGATCCAGCATCTCACCCCCAGCTTCGTCTCCTTCGTTGGCCTGGGCGCTATCTCCGCCGCTGTCATGAGCTCTGCAGACTCCTCCGTCCTCTCAGCAGCCTCCATGTTCGCCAGGAATATCTGGAAGCTCATCTTTAGGCAGAATGTGAGTAGTAGAATATTCCTCCCCCAGGCAGAATGTGAGTAGTAGAATATTCCTCTCCAGGCAGAATGTGAGTAGCAGAATATTCCTCCCCCAGGCAGAATGTGAGTAGTAGAATATTCCTCTCCAGGCAGAATGTGAGTAGCAGAATATTCCTCCCCCAGGCAGAATGTGAGTAGTAGAATATTCCTCTCCCAGGCAGAATGTGAGTAGCAGAATATTCCTCCCCCAGGCAGAATGTGAGTAGTAGAATATTCCTCTCCAGGCAGAATGTGAGTAGCAGAATATTCCTCCCCAGGCAGAATGTGAGTAGTAGAATATTCCTCTCCAGGCAGAATGTGAGTAGCAGAATATTCCTCCCCCAGGCAGAATGTGAGTAGTAGAATATTCCTCTCCCAGGCAGAATGTGAGTAGTAGAATATTCCTCTCCCAGGCAGAATGTGAGTAGCAGAATATTCCTCTCCAGGCAGAATGTGAGTAGTAGAATATTCCTCTCCCAGGCAGAATGTGAGTAGCAGAATATTCCTCTCCCAGGAAGAATGTGAGTAGTAGAATATTCCTCCCCCAGGCAGAATGTGAGTAGCAGAATATTCCTCTCCCAGGCAGAATGTGAGTAGTAGAGTATTCCTCCCCCAGACTGAATGTGAGTAGCAGAATATTCCTCTCCCAGGCAGAATGTGAGTAGTAGAATATTCCTCCCCCAGACTGAATGTGAGTAGCAGAATATTCCTCTCCCAGGCAGAATGGGAGTAGCAGAATATCCCTCTCCCAGGCAGAATGTGAGTAGTAGAATATTCCTCTCCAGACTGAATGTGAGTAGCAGAATATTTCTCTCCCAGCCAGAATGTGAGGAGCAGAATATTCCTCCCCCAGGCAGAATGTGAGTAGTAGAATATTCTTCCCCCAGACTGAATGTATCACAATATTCCTCTCTCAGGCAGAATGTGAGTATCAGAATATTCCTCTCCCAGGCAGAATGTGAATAGTAGAATATTCCTCCCCCAGGCAGAATGTGAGTAGCAGAATATTCTTCCTTTCTTGGGGAAAGTGTGAGCATTCCTTCATCAGATAGAATGTAAGGAAATTCTTCCTTTTTCAGGCAGAAAGTGAAGAGATTATACCTCGCTCAGTTTGTGAACGTCTAAGACGGCAATATTTCCGATGCTTTCAAGAAATAATTTTGCTGTTTAACAAGAATCATTAATGCGCTTTTTTTTAAATAAGCTGATGAGTGCGCTAAATTATTATTATTATTATAATTAATATTACCAAATTTACATTGTCACTATCAGCGTGCTATTGACCTTACGACTTCACCATACTGCAATAATCATTTTCAGAAAGCAACTCTGATTAACCGAAATAATTTTTTTTTCACATTTCACAATCTATAGCCATATTTGTGTATCCCAGGAGACTTGATCCTCCATATGGGACTTGACCGTCTGATCTAACAGACGAAAAGGAAGAGTATAGTTACCAGGTCATGGGGACGGGTGCACGCTATAGCTGGGTTAAGTATAGGATGTCGGACTCCTGCAATACACTTACAATCCATATCCACTATTCGTTCCGTGTCAGAAAATGTATACAAAAGGTGGAAATATCCCGCAAGAGAAGCTGGGGTTCTTAGGAAAGCACCCTGTGGCACTCCTCATGTAGAGGGGGATCCAACCCCCTAAACACAAGCCGCTTAAATCACATTGCGTTAAGGTAACCCAGATTTGGAGGAAGGGGTTGTTAAACACTGCTGAAGAGGATCCCAGAAGGGGATCAAAATATACGGATCAGTTAATCTCCTAAGTTTCTGTATCCATGTGGATTAAAATGCTATAGTTGACTTGGTAAGCTTAATGCTAGTAGTGGTGTGCAAGGGTACAAGTTATGGGAGGTGGAGATAAGTTAATTTAGTTTGATATCTTTATTATGCACCCCATACCCATCCTGTGGGCGGTAGTCAAAAGATTACAGAGGAACATAATGGGTCCAGGGACTGGACCCCAAAGTTATGATAGCTGAGCAAGTTACAAAGGTAATGAACTAACAAGCTACAAAGGTAATGAACTCACAAGTTACAAAGGTAATGAAACATGTAAGTAAATTTACTTACATACGTTTATACATGGTTACAATCATGAACAAATTATAACGCAATGAACAATTCACTAGTCTACACCCGGTCACAACTGTAATGAGTTCTTGGTGCAAATTTTATTGTTGGGTCACACATACACACTTACATATACACATACACACACACACATACACATACACACACATATATACATACACACACACACACACAACAGGCCCAGCCTTCAATCGACATGTGCACAGGACAAAAGGCAATCAACACGCGCACACACACACACACACACACACACACACACACACACACACACGTAGCAATGCTTTATTTACAGGGAGCAAAGTCAGGGTATTTTTCCAGAATGGTCTGTAATATACCACTGTGGATAAAATACTTTGACATATCTTGAACATTTTTGAGTGAGTTGTCTCTGAATTCATTAATTTTGTCGCACTCCAGTACATAATGACGCAGGGTGTGACAATAATCCAACTGACAAAGTTTACATTTTGTTTGGTCTACATCTGGTGGTTGTGATTTAACCTGCCAAAGATACTTGTAACCCAGCCGGAGGCGGGCGGTGGTGACATCCAAGAGTCTGCTTATTTTGCTGGATGCACCATAGACATGTGGCTCCTCCTGCATGATAGAATGATGATAGATGGACTGACTGGTGTCAATCTCCCTGAGTCTTAAGTCAATAAAATTCAGTTCTAGTTCTTTTCGTATTATTGTTCTCAAACTGCTAACTGACAAGCCAAGATTGTAATCTACCCCTCTTGAAAGCATAAAACTTAGCCAATTTATCAGTTCTATCATGCATCTGAAGACCAATGTGAGATGGAATCCACAGCATGTGCACTCTGACTCTACTATCCACAATCCTACCATACCTGTGTCTGGCTTCTGACACAAGCATGCTACAAGTTATACTTGATGAGTTGAGAGCATTTATGGATGACAGAGAATCAGTTACAATTAGAGAGTCAACCTTAGATACATGGACGCATTTGAGTGCAAGGAGTATGGCAAACAGTTCTGTCTGAAGGGTAGAGGCCCAGTTATTGATGCGTGCTCCAATTTCTTTAAGAGAGCCATCACTCTGTATGACAACAGCAGCACTACCAGCTGCACAAGTGGATTGGTGAACTGAACCATCAACGTAAATAATTTGTGAGAGAGTGTGCTGTTTGGCTAAATTATCAATACAGCTTAAGGCATCATGTTTGGCTTCAAGGCGAAGCTTTGGTTGTGATTTAAGAAGTAGTTTGGGGGGAAATGGAGGGATGGTAGATTGGAATGGGGTAATATTCCATGGAGCGGAGAAGTGCCGCTGTTGCCTTACTTGCCACAGATCATGTATCTGATTCATGCGGAGGTCGGTTCCAGTTTTTTCGATCCATCTGGAGGGATGTTCACCAGTGCTGAGGAAAGTTTGAAGGGCTTCTGTGCAGGGGTTTGAATGGGCTTGCCTGAGCATGTTAACCCCAATTAGGATATTTCTTTCAGTAACACGATCTCTGATGCTTGGAATATCAAGTTCTTTCTGCATATTTAAAATTTTGGCAGTACGAGGGCATCCTAAAATGATCCTCAATGCTTCGTTCTGCAGTTTTTCCAGCCCTCCAAGCTTCCAGTCAGACACAAGAGCAAGTAGTGGCGCAGCATAATCAACTAATGATCTAATATAAGCAAGATACATCATTTTCACAATTTTAACATTAGCACCATACCTGGGGTGAAACCCTGCCACAACTCTAAGTGCTCTCAGCCTTTCTTTGTATTGACGACAAAGTCTCGTTACAACAGGTCCAAGTAGTGGGACCTCAAAGCCTAGATACCTGTATCTGTTTACATATTCTAGAAGAGACCCATCATGCAACTGGATCTGGCGAACAGTGCCTCTCTGTCGAGGAGGACGCCTATTGAGTATTTTTGTTTTATCAGTAGAGATTATCAACCCCAGGTCCTGACACGAGGCTAGTACATGGTTAAGGATGTTTTGGGTGTTGGAGAATCCGGTGGTGTGAATCATTATATCATCAGCAAAACTGATCATATAATGATGGGGCTGGCTAGGCATAGCATTAAGTAAGGCATTAATTAGAATATTGAATAGAGTGGGACTGAGCACACCTCCCTGTGGGGTTCCTAATTCAAAGTCTTTAGTTATACTTCTATTCCCCTGGAACAACACAGAAGACTTTCTGTTGGACAGGTAGCCCTTAATCCAGCGGAGAAGCCATCCTCCAACATCCATTCTGGCAAGTTCACTAATGATTACATGTCGGTTGGCAACATCAAAAGCAGATTTAAGGTCAAGGAAGGTAGTGTATGAGCTATCAGTGTGCAGAGTGAGAAAGGTAGCTATGCATTGGTGCACACTCCTTCCATGCATGAAACCATGCAATCGGGGGGACAAAAATTTTTGATTCTGTACATGAGACGATTCAGAATCATCCTCTCAAATGTTTTACATAAGCAGCTAGTAAGAGATATTGGGCGAAATGAATTTTGTTGATTGGGCTTAGGAATGGGAATGATGAGGCTGTTGGTCCAAGATTTAGGAGCTCCCAGTTACATAACTCATGTTGTATAATTCGAGTAAAGGATTGCCTGGTACTCGACACAGCAATCTTAGTATATTGTAGGTAATACCATCCTCACCAGGCGACGTGGAGTTGCCTTTAGTTAGTGCTGCATCAAGTTCAAAGTCAGTGAAAGGAATGTTACAGTCATCTTCCTTGCTGAGCATAAAACAAACAAGTCTCTCCCTAGCATCATATTTGTCATTTAATTTCGCCTGTGTGGTACTGGGAAGATTTTCATAGCTTGATGTAACAGCCCAAGCACTGACTAGCTCATTCGCCCTATGTAAGGGATGAGGGTGCGCAATCTGACCAGTTCTGTTACCCTTAATTCTATTTATGTACCTCCATGCTCGGCTAAGTGGGGTGTGAGCATTGAGACCATTGACAAATTTTTCCCAGTCAGTTTGCCGCAGCTCTGTCATACGCTCTCTGGCAGCAGCAAGGGCAGTTTGAAAGAGCTTCAGCATTCCAGGGGTACGATGATTTCTATAGGCTAGGCCTATTCTGCGAGCAGTACGTTTCAGTGTTCGAAGTTTAAGATCATTGTAATAAGTATGGTTATTATAGGAGGTATGATTGTTATGGAAGTTGGTTGGGTTAAGAGTGCCAGGAGGTTTTTGGGGCGGCTCTAAGTAGTTCTGAATACTGCTCACAAGGTCATTGTTAAAGGTCTCAACAGAGGAACACTCATAGGAATTATACCAGTCAGTCACATGTGCAACAAAGTCCTCATATTGATCAGGGGGAACATTAAAACGTTTCCGTTTGAATATTCCACCAGGAAGGATAGTATTACCTATATCTAGTGAGGTTAGCCTTGGGAAATGGTCTGATGATATATCTGATACAATGGTAGACTCACAGCTGGCAGAAGTAATGTTGAAGCCAAGACACAGATCAAGGAGGCCTGCGGAGATAAGTGTGGGTGCACAAAATTGAGAGCCTCATTGATCCTCTTTAGAGCCACACCAACACCCTGAAAGCCACACTAATAACCTGAAAGCCCCGGTAATACACTGAAAGCCACACTAATACATTGAAAGCCACAATAACACACTGAAAGCCACACGGAAACCCTGAGAGATACCGTCACCCTGTGAGCCACATCAACAGATACACTGACACCCAGAGAGCCATAATAACAGGCTGAGTGCCACAGTTTCATCCTGAGATCTACAATGACAGGGTGAGCGCCTCACTGACACGTCGAGTGCCACACTGATACCTCACCACTAATTCTTCCTTCACAGGCAAGCGAGACTGAAGTGATCTGGGTGATGCGTGTGGCCATCTTCATTGTGGGGTTCCTGGCTACCACCCTCGCCCTGACCATCCCCTCCATCTATGGTCTGTGGTAAGTACCGCTTTATATCCTCTCCATCTACGGTTTATTACCTCTTTCCCTCCATCTATGGTTTGTGGTACGTATATCTTTCTATCCCCTCCATCTACGGTCAGTTACGAACTCTCTTCGTCCCCTCCATCTACGGTATGCTACCGAGTATTCTCTCCATCTATGATTCGTGGTAAGTTCCCACTCGATCCCCTCCATCTACGGTCTGTGGTAATTACACGTTTACTATCTCCTTCATCTGTGATAAAGACCCTCACTATCCCTTCCATCTACAGGGCTAAAAAAATAATAACTGCTATTTAAGTCGAACTAGCCAATTTTGCTTATTAAGGCAGTATTGTATAAGACCAGTCAAGCGTATATGTTGTACTAGACCAGTCAAGCGTATATGTTGTACTAGACCAGTCAAGCGTATATGTTGTACTAGACCAGTCAAGCGTATATGTTGTACTAGACCAGTCAAGCGTATGTTCGTATATGTTGCAACTCCTTGAACATCCCTTTAAAAATCACGAAATTCTTATTTTTTAGTTACTATCTGAATCTTCGAGACTTATCACCGTTAAGAATGTGGCCTAAGAGGGTTTTTAGATTGACGGATATGCGTATACTGAGTGGTAACTCCTGTATGTCGCGGTAAACAGAGGATCGAGCCTCCGCCGCTCGTTGCACGTGAATGACCCACTACGGGTCTGGCGCTACACATATCCCGTCTTGTATTGAAGTGTCCCTCGCTTCTCTCTCCCACAGGTACTTGTCTTCAGACCTGGTGTACGTGATCCTCTTCCCACAGCTGCTGATGGTGGTGCACTTCCGTGACCACTGTAACCTGTACGGCTCCCTTGGCGCCTACATCATAGGGCTGTTCGTGAGAGTCCTGGGTGGAGAGTCCATGATAGGCATCCCTCCCATTATTAAGTGAGTAACACATGTCAGTACTCCTCCAGCAGCAGCAGCAACAGCAGCAGCTGCTATCATCTTTAGAATCTAAAAATCTTTCTTTTTTTTCCTTAGAGACTCTTCCTTTCCATTGAATAATTATTAGGAGAAACATGAACTCTGCAAAGACTAGCGTTTTATATGAATATAATAACAATTACTAAAATGGATAATGAGGCTACTAAACAACACAAACGGGACTTCAACAATGGAAGAACTGTGTAAGTACTGCTTCAGTGTGTAATATAGTTTCCATGCTAATTATTATACTGGTGTCCCTGTCCGTACCTGCATTTTAAAGGCGCCCACTAGGGCGCTAGGGTGTTTATTGAGGAGATATGAAAGAGAGCGCCAGAGAATCTCCTGTAGTAAACATGGTGACCTGTATTCCCTTCTCCCTGTCAGGTATCCTTGGTACGACGAAGAGAATGAAGTGCAGCTCTTCCCCTTCAGGACGCTGGCCATGGTGCTCTCCGGGTTATTCCTCGTTTTCATGTCTATGTTCACTCGGTGGGTGTTCGAGACGGGACGCCTCCCGCCCAAGTATGACTTCTTCCGCTGCGTCATCAACATTCCCGACGACGTGCAGGTGGTGGGCGAGCCTCAGGAGGGAGAGCTGAGCGTGATGACCTGCCACAACGTTGTCAAGTACAATTCTACCGATGAGATGAATGGTCGTGTTAACCCGGCCCTCACCCTGGGCTCTGACAGCGACGAGGACATCCCAGCCCCCACCACCACCACCGCTGACGGCAAGGTGAAAAAACGACTCGTTGGGGAGATCATCTCGCCTCCACCCATCACCTCTCCCAAGAAGCACGACCAAACGAAACTGTGAAATAAGTAGAACAAGCCGGAGTGTGCTCTGGCTTCTCACTCGCAGGTGATCGAGGGTCCGTTACAACGCCCGGCGCAGGAGCTGTATGGTAACCTCATCACCACTCAACTTCAACTGCCCTGTGTGAGAACGCTGATGTTTCTAGGGAACTAACGATAACTCGCAGTTATAAGGTAAACCAGATATGAATCTTGCTCTTCGAGAACTGGAAGAAAAACACTGAGTCGTCCGCGACCACAGACACAAACTCTAGTGTCTGGGTCTTCCAGGAGGCAAGATCACTTTTATTTTGAGATCCCTGAATAATTATGAATATTTTAACACTTGTGAAGGAAGAGGGTGGGGGAGGGATGGAATAAAGAGGAGGAGGAGGTTGAGAGATTACGTAACCTTTCCCATGTGACCTTGACAACCACAACGGAGGATCGAGCTTCCACACTTCCCAGCACTGAATTAGCATCATGGGTTTAGCGGGTCGCATAAATAACAATTTTAACTAGAAAAGTAATTTATGATTCAGTTTGTATAGAGTACAACAGGTGGCCCCCAGCACCACCTCTCTCACTGTCTCGAACTCCGGCGTTTTCCCCTTTCCCCTAGGCATTTACCCCTCTCCTGCAGGAATTTACCCTCTTCCTGGGGTATTTATCCTCTCGCTGGGGCATTTTCTTCCTCTCCCCTCGACAATTACACTCTTTCTTCCGGTATTTCCCAATCTTGTGTATTCCCTCTCTCCTGACATTCCCCTCTCTCCTGACATTCCCCTCTCTCCTGACATTCCCCTCTTTCTCTACCACTCACAACAAACTCTCGTTTCATGCTATTTTTTCCCCTCGTCCCCCCCCCCTTCCACCCAAGAAAATAATATTTCCATTTAAGCGATGGAAGTGTGTGTAGTCTGTGAACGTTGGTTATTTTTGTAGGTAAAATATATACAGTATTTCTAGTTGGCAGTGTCCGTTTTGGGAAGCTTGGTGGTTGACTTGGTCCTTAGAATAGCATCGCCTAAATGAAAACATTCGAACGACGGGAGAAGGAATTCTTGTTGACCTCTCCGGCAGACTGAGAAACAATTCTGACCCGCAATGTAGACCTCCCTAAGGCTAAAAATGGCTTGCTCAGCTCGCCGCAGTCTTTGCTTCCCAGTGTCATCTTTGAAATGCTCAGTATTTAATGTTAAAGACTCGGTATTGAATGTTAAATGCTCGGTATTTAATGTTAAATGCTCACTCAGTATTTAGTGTTAAATTCTCGGTATTTAATGTTAAATGCTCGGCATTTAATATTAAATGCTCAGTATTCAATGTTAAATACTCAGCATTAATGTTAAATACTCGGTATTTAAAGTTAAATCTCAGTATATAATGTTAAATGGAAGAACTATAATTTTTAGCAATATTTTCACGTTGAATTTTTTTTAAGAACTGTAAAAAAATATATTTTTATTAAAAAAAAAATATATATATATATATGGTTCAAAGGTATATAGGTAATTTTCTGTATATTTTTATTTGTCGGGTTCGCTGATATCGTGTGGGTTGTTCACTTGTGGTTGAACAAGTCACTTCTTGGTCATTAACATGTGTCCGCGAGGCTCCGCGTGTGGTAAGTCATGTCAGTCAGTCGTGTTGACTTAGCAAGAACAACATAAGGCACTCACTAACGAAGGTTTTTCCTCACGTAGTGCGTAAAACTTTAGCCCGCTTATATAAAGCTGCTTAGTTGGTTGATAAGGTTTAAAACCTGTCGACTACACGAGGCTCGTAACAAAACTCTGTTCTTGATATTAAGGACATAATAATGCTCACATTTACACCCTGTGAGTTGCTATTAATAATAATAATCTATAATTATTATTATTATTATTATTATTATTATTATTATTATTATTATTATTATTATTATTATTATTATTATTATTATTATCTACAACCACTGAAACAAATGCAAGGGTTTCTTTGAAGACCAAACTATCACGTGGGCTCCATAACTACGATGAAGGGGCGCCTCCAAATTTTCTTTCTCATCGTTTAGTTTCGAAATACATGTTTCTCAGTGGCTGACGTGACGCCGTCACTCCTCCGTAACAACTACACACCAAAAACCCGTGACATCCTAAAGAGTAACGTTTGTTACTCTCTGAGAAGTCTTGCGACTTCAGAATGACTTGTGTTACTAGTGTGTGTGTGTGTGTGTGTGTGTGTGTGTGTGTGTGTGACAGTATAATTAGAGCAGTTTTGCTAACTGTTCAGTTCCTGGTATCAGTGGCGAGTGCAAAATAACATTGATTAAAAGAAAGACACAACGCTGGTGTCCCCAGAGCGGCTGGTAGCAGACAAAACTATTTTGTCCAGACGAAGGTCGTCGAGAGAACTGCTCGGGGGGGGGAGGGAATGGTTATTGGTGGCAGTGAAGCAGTCATTGTAAAGTGCCAGTGAAGCAGTCGTTGTAAAGTGCCAGTGAATTTGGCAAGGAGAAGTGGTAACTGCGGGAGCTGGGTATTATTAGGGTGACGGGAAAGTTCTTGTAGGAGTGCATGTAATGGCTCCACTAAGATGGTTCATGTGATGGCCCCGCTAAGATCTTTCATGTGATGGACCAACCAACATGGTACATGTGACGGTACAGGCAGTGGACCCACCAGGAGGGTACAGGCAGTGGACCCACCGGGACGATACAGGCAGTGGACCCATCAGAACAATACAGACAGTGGACCCACCGGGACGGTACAGGTAGTGGACCAACCGGAACGGTACAGGCAGTGGACCCATCAAAACAATGCAGGCAGTGGACCCACCGGGACGGTACAAGTGGACCCACCGGGACGGTACAAGTGGACCCACCGGGACGGTACAAGTGGACCCACCGGGACGGTACAAGTGGACCCACCGGGACGGTACAAGTGGACCCACCGGGACGGTACAAGTGGACCCACCGGGACGGTACAAGTGGACCCACCGGGACGGTACAAGTGGACCCACCGGGACGGTACAAGTGGACCCACCGGGACGGTACAAGTGGACCCACCGGGACGGTACAAGTGGACCCACCGGGACGGTACAAGTGGACCCACCGGGACGGCGTGACCACGACGTGGACCCACCGGGACGGTACAAGTGGACCCACCGGGACGGTACAAGTGGACCCACCGGGACGGTACAAGTGGACCCACCGGGACGGTACAAGTGGACCCACCGGGACGGTACAAGTGGACCCACCGGGACGGTACAAGTGGACCCACCGGGACGGTACAAGTGGACCCACCGGGACGGTACAAGTGGACCCACCGAGGACGGTACTAAGTGTCTTTTACCGACGTCATATTACCATTCGAGAAAGGAAGAGTTAGCACAAACCTGACTCACTATGCCTGTCGGAAGAGTGAGCACAGACCTGACTCACTAGCTGCCTGTGGGAAGAGTGAGCACAAACCTGACTCACTAGCTACCTGTGGGAAGAGTGAGCACAAACCTGACTCACTAGCTGCCTGTGGGAAGAGTGAGCACAAACCTGACTCACTAGCTACCTGTGGGAAGAGTGAGCACAAACCTGACTCACTAGCTACCTGTGGGAAGAGTGAGCACAAACCTGACTCACTAGCTACCTGTGGGAAGAGTGAGCACAGACCTGACTCACTAGCTACCTGTGGGAAGAGTGAGCACAGACCTGACTCACTAGCTGCCTGTGGGAAGAGTGAGCACAGACCTGACTCACTAGCTACCTGTGGGAAGAGTGAGCACAGACCTGACTCACTAGCTGCCTGTGGGAAGAGTGAGCACAGACCTGACTCACTAGCTACCTGTGGGAAGAGTGAGCACAGACCTGACTCACTAGCTGCCTGTGGGAAGAGTGAGCACAAACCTGACTCACTAGCTACCTGTGGGAAGAGTGAGCACAAACCTGACTCACTAGCTACCTGTGGGAAGAGTGAGCACAGACCTGACTCACTAGCTACCTGTGGGAAGAGTGAGCACAAACCTGACTCACTAGCTTCCTGTGGGAAGAGTGAGCACAGACCTGACTCACTAGCTACCTGTGGGAAGAGTGAGCACAAACCTGACTCACTAGCTGCCTGTGGGAAGGCTAAGCACACACCTGACCTGACTCACTCGCTAGCTGCCTCTGTATCAGCCCAAATCCACAATAATCACTCTTCCCTTACAACAGATTAACCAAATATTTAACAGGTGAAGTATTTTATCAGAAAGTAATATGTCGTGGTAAATATTATCTGTGAAGTGCTTTGCAATATTAATTTTTACTTTGAGGTGGAAGGGGGGGGGGGATCACTAAAGAAACTGGGGGTCATACAGCGCTTTGAAAAATTAAAAGATGAAATGAGTTTCATCTTTGAAAACAAAGATGATGTGGATAGGGTGGGCGTCGAGAGGAATTAAGTTTGGCTTCTTTCTACTAACTCGTGTTCAAAAAGTCTTTAAAAAAGCTTATTTTAAAGACCTGAACCTCTTCTTTAGTTGATTTTAATCTCAAGAAGTAAATGAAGTTATCGAACACTCAGTAAGAAAATGCGAACGATAACTATGTATAACAAAACTTAACGACCCATCATGGGTTTTAGTGCGTATTAAGGTGAGTGTTCACAATACATAGGCCAGGAAGGACTGGCTTAGTCCTTTAGAATTATGCAAACATGTATTGACATGTTTGATACGTTATATCGATATTTTCCTAAAGAATATACAAACAGTCTTACTTTAAACTGTAACAAGAAAGAGCATCGTGAAAATCAAACTTGACAACTTGCAAACGATAAAGATCATTGCAGTTAGAAGATCGAGAATAAAAGACAATATCTGAGCTGCAACTAATCTTAAGAAACCAAACAACAGAAACTGGGTGATATTTGCGTCCGTCCTGGATCAGTGTCAGATTACAACACACGGCTGCAGGTGTTTCCTTTTAGTGTTACTGAAAAGTAAAGCTGTACATGAAGTTCTTCCACACCTTCCAAGACTGATGAACTCTTACTGGAATACTTGACGATATCCTCATCGCCCTACTGAAGGCTCCCACTCAGGCTGACACTACTGAAGGCTCCCACTCAGGCTGACACTACTGAAGGCTCCCAGCTCAGACTGACACTACTGAAGGCTCCCAGCTCAGACTGACACTACTGAAGGCTCCCAGCTCAGACTGATACTACTGAAGGCTCTCAGCTCAGACTGACACTACTGAAGGCTCCCAGCTCAGACTGATACTACTGAAGGCTCCCAGCTCAGACTGACACTACTGAAGCTCCCACTCAGGCTGACACATTTCAACACCTTGTATGAGAACCATCCTCCGTGAAGGAGTATGACAGGGAGACATACTTAACCTTCGTTCCCGTTGTTGGCTATCATATGGAATAGGGTAGCAGCACACTGCTGATGTATCCGATTTTGTTCAAGGAAAAAAATCCTCCTCACCCTCCTCCTTCCCTCTCCCTTACTGTACCATCCTTCCTCCGTGAAATCCATCTTCCTTCCCACACTTCCATTCCATTTCTGAACTCACCCTCCTTTCGTTTCTTTCCCTACTTCGCTTGCCTTCCTTTCCCTCCCAGCCCAAGCCCCATTTCCTCCTCCACCCTTTATTTCAACTTCTTACCTTTCCATTTCCCTCTTGTCTCCTGCCCTTCCAAACTTTTGTCTTTCCCGGACTCTCCTCTCTCCCATCTCCCTCCCTACCACCCTCGCCATAGTCATGAATTTAACTTAATATATCCTGTAAAGTTTAAAAAAAATTAATACACAATAGTCGATATTTACATTTATTTTTCGAGAGTGTCCACTTTTTTTTTATTTGCTGGACGAGTTTCTAGGAGTCTTTATAAGCATGTATGAGAACCAGCTCCAGGAATAATACGGCCCAAGAGCTGCTCCGCTGATCAACTGCCTTCGTGGCGTGACTCCTGTCCGTGGTCATGTGTACAGAGGCAGTGTTCATGGTAACCGGAGATGTACGTAGCAGTGGCGGCACTAATGATGCTCTCAAGACTCCAGATAAGCAATACAAATTGTGCAATTGTACTGCCATTGATTAAATGATTATAGAAGTGTTGTCAAAGTGTTTCAAATGTTGTTAAAATATTTCGACTACTGTCATGATTATTTTCGTGTGTGGCCGAGTAGCAAGAAGTAGTGAAACTAACAATGTTAACTTGTAAACTGTTCCATTC
>WNWK01007617.1:0-57500 GCA_009830355.1 Cherax destructor | reverse complement strand
TGTCACGAATGCTATTATCATCATCGTCATTATCATCATCATGTCCTATAATAGGCCTAAGAGTTAGATATAATAATTTCCGCCAGTGAGATAACTGTTAAACCGAAATTATTTGTCGTTATTTAACATTAACATATTAAACAATACGCAGTTTATATATATATATATATATATATATATATATATATATATATATATATATATATATATATATATATATATATATATATATATATATATATATACGCATATGTTGTTTTATATTTTGTATGTTGATGGAGGTTTATATGAATGGTGTTCTCTAAGAGGTTTAGGACGAAGCTCACTTGTAGGTAAGACGCGTCTCTCAGTGCTTGTGAGTGTATTGTGCGAGACACACAAGCAAGCAGCGCGACAAGCTTCCGTTAGGACAGCGTTTCACTGTCTAGAGTTGCGTTGAAAGCCTAGACAGCGAACCGTTTGAAAGAGAGGCAGTGAGCCGACACGTATTAAATCTAGGAGAGAGTCATCCTTTATTAATTAAAAACGACGTTTCGTTCAGAGAGGGCTTTATCAAGTTAGTGTAATTTTATAAAGCACTCACTGAGCGAAAGGTTTGCTCTGCTTCACTCTGATTTACTCGAGATAAACGTTGTCCTAATACAAACTTGATCCGTAACTCGTGTCCAAGTCCTCACTCATGTCAGCAAAACATTGATCCACTGTGTAGTGTTGGTGACCATGTAACTGTGTATATGTCTGTGTGTTTATGTCTGATGACACTATTTCTAACAGATAATCAAATCAATAACTTGCTTTTTTGGGCCCAACTCTTAATTCGTGTGTTTTATAACGAGATGTAACTGTCATATTATGGTCGCCTGGCAGGGCGGCCTCGAGCAATAATAGTGGTGAGGATCACGTGTCTAGAGGCGGCCCTCTGCTGGGGCACTGCCACTGATGGCACTGTTGCGCCATCATGCGTTCGTAAATGCGGAAAGCATCTTACGCTCCATCATGCATATAAAAGTGCTAAAGGCTACAGCGGTACTTGGGCATAGTAAAGAGCACACATGGGAACTTTAAAAACTTACCACTAATTGAACACTGAAGACGGGACACCACCAGCTGTTTACTCACGAACACTCACGTGCTTGCTTGCCCACTGGTCAATGAAACTGTTTCTTCTTGAGATCGGTAAGCTCTCATATCCATGTTATGATGTATATATGGGGGCTGCTGGCTGCAAGCAGCAATAACCTGGGTTTCCAGGCGAGCATCCGAGAAGCCCAGAAATCAGTGATTAACCTCCATCCCCAACCCCGCACACTCGTATAGGCAATTACGAACACCGAATGGAGTGAGAACATCCGCACAGCCATCGAGGAGGGCAGCCCAAACAAGGATTCTCACCTGTATCAGGTCCAAGTCAGTTGTTGCATCTGTTAATCTAAGCTCTTGTCTTACGGGCCTCTGTACAGGTCTGACTCTCCCCATCCCTGGTCCCCTTGAAGTGACTTGTCTGCCAGAAGCAAAGGCGTTTATATTGTGTATGAAGTGTTGTGCCTTTTTAATGAACTGTGTAAAGAAAAAAACATGCATTTAATTATTCATGTATTTTATCTAATTGTACACTCATGTGAAATTTGTCCCAAATGAATAATCGATGTCGTTTTTTCATATGTGACTAAATCAGTGGTTAATGGTAACATTACAGTAACCCCCTCTATGGGATGTGGAGGTAAGCTGCCAAGACAGACAACTGCAAGAGGTATAAGCTTTATATATAAACCCGTCGAGCCTTAGGGAGTATGAGGCTTACGAACCCTGTGTAGGTAGAGCCTGACTGATGTAGTGATGCACTTGTCTCGACAATAGTTTTCGTAGACAGGTCCTCCCCGTTTCCCCATTGTATCTTGTTCTAATCAACGATGTTCTTCGATTCTAATGTTAATAGTGTTATCGTAGAGAGAAAAGCGGTCTTCATAGATGACCACTGTGGTCATCATAGATGACCACTGTGGTCCTCATAGATGACCACTGCCATAGAACAGATATTTCTCTCTGACTCAACACCGCAGATTGCTGGCGAGTACATCCCTCTCAGTGTTCATGTAGCAACAACGTGAGTGTTGTACAAGACAATATAGATTATAATATACGTAGAGTTTCGTCAATATATCGTGTAACAATGTAATAATGAATGTCAAAACCACACAAACGGTACTCGTTAAAGTTACCTTAGAGATTTAGACACAAACCTCCTCCCCCTCGAAGAATCAAGTTGTGTTGTGAAAGTTGTTCAGATTTAATGTGTATATGTATATAAATGTCTTAGTGGTGTTGTAGGGAAGAGGCTGAATTGTGTAGGTAGCGAGCAAGGAGGACGGTGCTGGCAGAGAAATAAAAATAAAAATATCCACACGGTATAGCCGTTTACAATGAGTGTTTTATTTCTCATCCTGTGTGAGTGAAGGAAGACCTTACTTCAGCAGTGATGACCCTGAGTGAAGGAAGACCTTACTTCAGCAGTGATGACCCAGGTCATGTGATGCCGTCATGGTAGAATGACAATATATTCAGACCAAACCTTTGTTTATAGAATATATAAAGCTCTGGTTAGAACCATATGTCACATTTTAAGGTTTTCTCTGCCCATAGTGCCACTCTACCATACTTGTCAGAAAGTGTTGTCTCTCAAATGTGACGCATTGATACTTGTTTTCAAGACTTAAAAGTGTTTTTTATTTTATTTTAATATATTCACAATCTGAATCAAGCACATTTCTTTCCCCAGGTCATGGAAACATTGTCTGGGGGAGAAACAATGAATCCAGGGAATCAATACTAAATCGCACAAAATAACACACAAAATCTCTTAAGATTTTATTATTGGTGATATATTAAGTTCTAATAAAGTCATACGCTGTTTTAAGTGTCCTCCATCTATCAGTTGGCTCGCTATCGCTCAAACACCGCGAGAATCATCAATGTACGAAAGTCAGGGACATAATCTATACATGGATTAAAGCAAACTGCAAGTGTATCTTTCCTCTGATACGTGATTCCAGGTGTACACAAACATCGCCTCTCAGTAATAACACCAAGAATATAAACAGAAGGATGACTTGACTACCAGGTAAAAATCATCTCAGCGATGAACTAAAATCAACAACATTGAAATTACATACACAAATTCGTTAAAGGGGCCCTTGTGTAGGCGGAAAATTCATTGTGTAAAGGATAAAAGAAGAAGATTAGTCGACCTCGTTCAACAAAAGAATTCTCGCTCAGAATGTAATTTAACAAATACACAAAATTGCAGGAAAAACTGAGAGAAAACCATCACAAGTTAACTGGAGTAACAAACATCAGATACGTAGATGAGCAAAATACAATTGTAAAATAAATAAACCTTCCCTTTATTTACAATTTTTTTTCCGAAGTGTACTGAAGGAAGGGGATTACAATAAACAATGCACAAACAACAGTCACTCACTTCTACCATCACAAATACCAGACTTTCACCACTACCACACCAAGGGTGATTACCAATTGACCCCTGGCTGTCTTCAAGAAGGCACTGGACAGGCACCTAAATTCAGTACCTGACCAACCGGGCTGTGGTTCGTACGTCAGTTTGCGTGCGGCCAGCAATAACAGCCTGGTTGATCAGACCCTGATCCAGCATGAGGCCTGGTCTCAGACCGAGCCGCGGGGGCGTTGACCCCCGAAATCCTCTCCAGGTAAACTGCAGGTAAACAAATCAGACTTTCATCAATACCATCACCGCCACACAAGGACCAGGATACCCAACTTCCACATCAAATACCAAACTAATACGACTACCACCCCACAAACACCAGACTACCACCCCACAAACACCAGACTACCACCCCATAAACACCAGACTACCACCCCACAAACACCAGACTACCACCCCACAAACACCAGACTACCACCCCACAAACACCAGACTACCACCCCACAAACACCAGACTACCACCCCATAAACACCAGACTACCACCCCACAAACACCAGACTACCACCCCACAAACACCAATTCACCTCTTGAAAACAAACAAAAGACTAACACCACTACCACCAGATTGTTTCGATAACACAAATACCAAACTATTAAACACAAACACCAGGCTACCACAAAACAAACACCAGACTAATACCACAAAACAAACACCAGACTAACACTACTACACAAAAATGCTTAATAGCATCGTTATTTTTTCGCCACGTTAAAAGCATTACAGTGTAGAGCCAAAAATAACACTGAACAACATAACACTGAACAACATGACACTGAACAACATGACACTGAACAACAGGACACTGAACAACATGACACTGAACAACATAACACTGAACAACATGACACTGAACAACATGACACTGAACAACAGGACACTGAACAACATGACACTGAACAACATAACACTGAACAACATGAGACTGAACAACGTGACACTGAACAACAACATAACACTGGACAACAACATAACACTGGACAACACCATAACACAAACCATTCGTGTCATACAAGGCGACAAAAATTCCCCAGCAATGGGCTAATATATATATATATATATATATATATATATATATATATATATATATATATATATATATATATATATATATTATGCATCAATAACACTCGACTAGCCGAGGATTCGAACCCATGTAGTAGTTTTGGCCCTGCCTCGTGGTGAACGAAAATCACATGACGCCTTAAACCACTGAACCACACAATCCTGCAAGAACCAAACACCCAGCCAAGCTAGGTGTATTACGCTTGGTCATATCGTATGTCCTCGGACCAAGAGTAACACACCTAGCTTGGCTGGGTGCTTAGTTCATGTAGGACTGTGTGGTTCATGTGATTTTCGCTCACCACGATGCAGGGCCAAAACTACATGGGTTCGAATCCTCGGCTAGTCGCAGTGTTGTTATTGATTCAATACCAGTCGTTCGTGGGCACTAATATATGATATATATATATATATATATATATATATATATATATATATATATATATATATATATATATATATATATATATATATATATATATATATATATATATATATATATATATATATATATATATATATATATATATATATATATATATATATATAAACACATGTTTTTCAAATTAAACTTGTCCAAGGTATTCAGGACCCGGAAGAGTGGTAAAGGTTCGACCCACCGACCGCTAATGGCAGCCAAACATTCTGAGGAGACTCTTGAAGGACTGTAGATGAAGGGTGTTAGGAAGAACCACATCAATGGGAAGAGACTGAGGTGAGAGCATTAAGTGTTCTTATTGGAAGACTGGTTATACAACTCTCAGCGTCATGAGAGCGAGTCATTCACGGATGAAGCGGTCAGAGAGAGAGAGAGAGAGAGAGAGAGAGAGAGAGAGAGAGAGAGAGAGAGAGAGAGAGAGAGAGAGAGAGAGAGAGAGAGAGAGAGAGAGAGACCATGCTATACACCATGCTACACATATTACACATCGTGCTATACACCATGCTACACATATTACACATCGTGCTACACACCATGCTACACATGCTACACACCATGCTACACATGCTACACACCATGCTACACATATTACACATCGTGCTACACACCATGCTACACATCATGCTACACACCATGCTACACACCATGCTACACATCATGCTACACATCATGCTACACACCATGCTACACATGCTACACACCATGCTACACATATTACACATCGTGCTACACACCATGCTACACATCATGCTACACACCATGCTACACATCATGCTACACACCATGCTACACATCATGCTACACACCATGCTACACATCATGCTATACACCATGCTACACACCATGCTACACATCATGCTACACACCATGCTACACATCATGCTACACACCATGCTACACATTCTACACACCATGCTACACATATTACACATCGTGCTACACACCATGCTACACATCATGGTATACATGCTACACACCATGCTACACACCATGCTACACACCATGCTACACATATTACACATCATGCTACACATGCTACACACCATGCTACACATCATGATACACATCATGCTACACATGCTACACACCATGCTACACATCATGATACACATCATGCTACACATGCTACACACCATGCTACACACCATGCTACACACCATGCTACACATCATGATACACATCATGCTACACATGATACACACCATGCTACACACCATGCTACACACCATGCTACACATCATGCTACACATGCTACACACCATGCTACACATCATGATACACATCATGCTACACATCATGCTACACATAATGCTACACATGCTACACACGATGCTACACAAACTTTGCTCTACTGTGCTGCAAGTTCCCCTACACCTCATCAGTGTTCTCAACTACAACGAGACATCGGAGGTGTTACTCTCGTGTACAAGGTTAATGTTCAAGGTTCACCACCTGGCTCAGTGTCCTGGACATCCTGAAGACGACTATAATCCCACAAGACGGGTAGTCATCAGTACCTTCACTCTGGTTATGTTGTTTTTTATTTGTCTCATCTGCCATTATTGTTATATTGTATATTCATTCCTCTGAAGATATGTGCGTAAACACATAAAGGCGCTCATGTATGTATATGTTTATATCTCTATGGGGAAGTGGAAAAGAATTCTTCCTCCGTAAGCCATGATTGTCGTAGGAGGCGACTATAATGCTGGGAGCAAGGGGCTGGTAACCCCTTCTCTGTATAAATTACTACATATAAAAAGAAAAACTTTCGTTTTTCTTTTTAGGTCACTATCCCTCGGTGGGAGACGGCCGGTGCATTGAAAAAAAAATTACATATTACATAAAGTAATATGGTAAACCCTATGCAGGGGTTAAGTGCACTTGAAGTGTTGCTGAGAACACTTAATTAAGTTGTTAGCAAAATACACACGCATTAAGTTTTTTATATTAAAATAATAATAATAATAATAATAATAATAATAATAATAATACAATAAAATAATAATAATAATAATAATAATAATAATAATAATAATAATAATAATAATAATAATAATAATAATAATAATAATAATAATAATATCAATGGATTATTAAAGCAACAGAGAAAAGTTCTTGCTTTTGATAGTAGAAGCAATCAGGAAGGCTACAGTAAAATGCGCTGAGTGGATGTAAATGACTCAGGAGGGAGTCACAAACTAATTTATAAACACGTTGCAAATTTGAATATCAAAGCAAACTGCAAGAGTGAATGATGACATGAATGTTAACTTAAGCGAGAAACATAAATTTGACGAGTTCTCCTTAGTTACTCTGAGGAAACCATTAGAAGATTAATCAAGAGGAAAGAGTTTGAAGTTTAACTAATAAAAAATAGAAGTCTAACCAAGAGGAAAGAGTTTTATGGTTAACTAAGAAAAAAGGGTTAGGTGGCAAACAAAGAGGAACTTGAAGGATAACAAAGAAAAAAGTGCCAAAAGGTTAACTACGAAGAAAAAGTTGATTAACTAAGAGAATGATAACTAAGAGAACAGGGGAAAAAAAAGTGACTAGACAGGTAAAAAAAAAAAAAAAAAGAGAGAGACTCAGAGAAACTGCCACACCATCACGTCCACACACACGCCCACAGCCCAAACACGCCCACAAATACACTTGCAGCAACACCCACACCCGCCCACAACAACGACCGCAGAAAGAGCCGAGCTGATACGAGAATTAATAACCTCCTTGAATCAATAATGAACATACCACTCACCTCCCTCCTCCTCCTCTTCCTCCTCCTCCTCTTCCTCCTCCTCTCCCTCCTCCTCCTCTTCCTCCTCCTCTTCCTCCTCCTCCTCTTCCTCCTCCTCCTCCTCTCCTCCTCCTCCTCCTCCTCCTCCTCCTCTTCCTCCTCCTCCTCCTCTTCCTCCTCCTCCTCCTTCTCCTCCTCCTCCTCTTCCTCCTCCTCCACAATCCGCACATTCACTACACCCCACAATTCTTGGTGTAAATGGCCACCACTTTTAAATGGCTCTCACGCTTAAATGGAGGTCCGCGTTTAAATACTTTCCAGATTTATATGGAATTCAATTGCAATGGATTTCCCAGGGTTAAATTTGCTCCACTTTTTTTTTCCAAATCCCTTTAATTTGTTAATGGCTTCGGAAACTCAGGATATCAATTGATCTGTATATTTCAAACCTCCTTCTGGCAGCCTCTTCAGCTTTATGTCTATGATGCCTCATTGTACAAACATGAGCACGAAAATGTGTGTAATATATATATATATATATATATATATATATATATATATATATATATATATATATATATATATATATATATATATATATATATATATATATATATATATATATATATATATATATATATATATATATATATATATATATATATATATATATATATATATATATCAGGTTCATATTTGTATTGTAGCATTATTATATTTTTTTTTGAGGACCGTAAGAGCTGCGTCAAGCAATATTGAGAAATAAATTACTGGAGATTTTTAGGACCTGTAATCAGGAAACGATGGGGGAGAGTAAGTAGAGGAGAAGGGGGAGGGGAAATGGAAGTGGAGGAATAGTGGGAGGGGAAGGGTGGGGTCGGAGAGACGAGGGGAAGAGAAGTGTGGAGAAAGGAGGGGGAAAGAGTGAATGATGAAGGGAGGAGAGAAAAAGAGAAGAGTGGAGGAAAGAGGGTGGGAAAGGGGAAGGGGATGTGGGAGAGGGGGAAGAGGGAAGGGTAGGGGAAGGAGGAAGGAGGAGTGGGAAGAGGGAAGGAGGACGGGGAGAGGAAGGGAGAAGGGGAAGGGAGAAGGAGGAAGGGGCAAGGGAGAAGGGGGAAGGGAGAAGGGGAAGGGAGAAGGGGAAGGGAGAAGGGGGAAGGAGAAGGGGAAGGGTGAAGGGAAGGAAGGGGTAAAGGAAGAGGAAAGGGGGAAGGGGAAAGTATTCTTCCCACATCTTTAAAATAACAGTATCACAGGTGAGGTGTAGGGAAGGTAAGTACATGAGCCCTGATGTACACTCTCCCCTGATGTACACTCTCCCGTGATGTACACTCTCCCGTGATGTACACTCTCCCCTGATGTACACTCTCCCCTGATGTACACTCTCCCCTGATGTACACTCTCCCCTGATGTACACTCTCCCCTGATGTACACTCTCCCCTGATGTACACTCTCCCGTGATGTACACTCTCCCGTGATGTACACTCTCCCGTGATGTACACTCTCCCCTGATGTACACTCTCCCCTGATGTACTCTCCCCTGATGTACACTCTCCCCTGATGTACACTCTCCCCTGATGTACACTCTCCCCTTATGTACACTCTCCCCTGATGTACACTCTACCGTGATGTACACTCTCCCTGATGTACACTCTCCCTGATGTACACTCTCCCTGATGTACACTCTCCCTGATGTACACTCTCCGTGATGTACACTCTCCCCTGATGTACACTCTCCCCTGATGTACACTCTCCCCTGATGTACACACTCCCCTGATGTATACTCACCCCTGATGTACACTCTCCCCTGATGTACACTCTCCCCTGATGTACACTCTCCCCTGATGTACACTCCCGTGTTCTACACTCACCCATGTTACCCAAGTTTTATCATAATATTTCCACGAATTATTGTTTCTACGAAATTCTTCTATAATTACTTGCATGAAGACGATTACGGGAAGACGATTCTAGGGAGACGATTATAGGGGGACGATTATAGGGGGACGATTATAAGTGAACGATTATAGGGGACGATTATAAGTGAACGATTATAGGGGACGATTATAAGTGAACGATTATAGGGGGACGATTATAAGTGAACGATTATAGGGGGACGATTATAAGTGAACGATTATAGGGGACGATTATAAGTGAACGATTATAGGGGGATGATTATAAGTGAACGATTATTGGGGGACGATTATAAGTGAACGATTGTAGGGGACGATTATAAGGGGACGATTATAAGTGAACGATTATAGGGGGATGATTATAGGTGAACGATTACAGGGGGACGATTATAAGTGAACGATTGTAGGGGACGATTATAAGGGGACGATTATAAGGGGACGAGGATAGGTGGATGATTAAAGGTGGACGAATATAGGTTGATGATTATAGGGGGACGAGTATAGGAAGGCGATCACAGGGGGTAGCGACAATTATAGAGAGACGATAATACGCTGCCAAGAGATTATTAGAGACGATTATAGGGTAAAGGGGGAGAGAGACTATTTTAGAGAGATAATCACTGAAAGATAATTATAGTAGTGATCTCCACAAAGAAAAGACTGGAATTCGTTTCACTCTCAATAAAAGACTTGACCTGGACAACAGCCATCCCAGCAGTGCTATTCTACAGGTGTTTTTAAATCATGGACCCAATTTTAAAGAAGTCTGCTTTGAAATTGGGTCCATAAATTTAAAACACTATGTACTGCCGCGCGTAACAAAAGAATAATGTTTTTTTTTTTTTTTTTGGGGGGATATTCTGGTACGATTTTTTTTATTTGGTGAATAACGCGGAAGAGAAAAAAATAGATTTTAAAGCTATTGATTCGAGGGAATAATTTCTGAAATAAAGTTCGATTCCACATCACTACATTATTTTTTTTTTAACTTGAAAGAATAGTAAAGCAGAAATATATAACAATGTTCAAAAAAAAAAAAATAAGAAAAAAAATATATAAATTTTAACAAAATCAGTGTAAACTTCGCGAATGAAATCAAATAATTTTTTATTTAAAAAATTGTTTTGTTGGGAATATCGGGAAAATTTTGTCATTTTTCTTTTAATGTTTTTGGGTGAGCGAGATGTGTTGAAAAGTCGGGGGTTAATGAAGTGAAGGTGATACCAGCAACTGTTAGTTAATAACTGAGATGGGTAGTAAAATTGTGTGTTTTGTGTGTGTGTGTTTTGTGTGTGTGTGTTTTGTGTGTGTGTGTTTTATGTGTGTGGTGTGTGGTGTGTGTGTGTGTGTGTGTGTGTGTGTGTGTCCCCTTTGCACACACCTACACCTTCCTTCTTCCCCTCACACACCTACACCTTCCTTCCTCCCCTCACACCCCTACACCTTCCTTCCTTCCCTCACACACCTACACCTTCCTTCCTCCCCTCACACCCCTACACCTTCCTTCCTCCCCTCACACACCTACACCTTCCTTCCTCCCCTCACACACCTACACCTTCCTTCCTCCCCTCACACCCCTACACCTTCCTTCCTTCCCTCACACACCTACACCTTCCTTCCTCCCCTCACACCCCTACACCTTCCTTCCTCCCCTCACACACCTACACCTTCCTTCCTCCCCTCACACCCCTACACCTTCCTTCCTCCCCTCACACCCCTACACCTTCCTTCCTCCCCTCACACCCCTGCACCTTCCTTCCGCCCCTCACACCCCTACACCTTCCTTCCTCCCCTCACACCCCTACACCTTCCTTCCTCCCCTCCACACATCTGATTCAACGTGCCTCGATGGTAGTAATGAACATAAATTGATTTATTTTTGGGGAAGGAGTCAAGAGAAATTTATCTCCATATACCGTGATCAAGGGCTCAGCTCAGCTGATTAAAAGTGTTGAGCTCCGGATAAATGGCATCATTAAATAGTAGACTCACCCAGGTGAAATTACGAGCGGTAATTGGCAGAGTGGCTCGGTAATGTAGAGGCCAGTCAGCTGAGGTGATTTTCCCTTCGGCCAAGGAACAAGGGTCTTTCTCTCTTCATATTTTGCACATTAGCGTTACTTTTGACTTTTTTGTTTTCTGTTAGTACCAATGAAGTCATGGGGAAGGGGAAGAGAATTCTTCCTCCGTAAGCCATGCGTGTCGTAAGAGGCGACTAAAATGCCGGGAGCAAGGGGCTAGTAACCCCTTCTCCTGTATATATTACTAAAGTTAAAAAGAGAAACTTTTGTTTTTCTTTTTGGGCCACCCCGCCTCGGTGGGATACGGCCGGTGCGTTGAAAGAAGAAGAAGAATTGTTAAATATAATCAGTAGTATCACTTCTGATAATTAAATCATTTTCTTAAACTTAGTCGGAAGCTCAAAGTCTTAAAAACGTTATTGATTTTAAAGATTCAAAAAGTGCCTTAAACAGAATTATTTTTTCACAATAAAACGCATTTATACTTAGACGATTGACACAAGTTTGTTCGCTAACTGTCGTACCTAAAATATAGTTACTAACCGAACTATCGAATTAACCACACGACATCTGGGTCAGATATACCGCTGGTGTGTGTATGTAGAGTGGTCAGGTGGTGGAGTGTGTATGTAGAGTGGTCAGGTGGTGGAGTGTGTATGTAGAGTGGTCAGGTGGTGGAGTGTGTATGTAGAGTGGTCAGGTGGTGGAGTGTGTATGTAGAGTGGTCAGGTGGTGGAGTGTGTATGTAGAGTGGTCAGGTGGTGGAGTGTGTATGCTGACTCTTCAGTCTTGGTTTCATTCTGACACTGAAGATGGTACACAAACGACATAAACACTTACAATTATTATATATTTTTAATTAACTGTTTGAACAAACAGAGCAGAGGGATGTAGGCGTCTGATCTGTGTTACTTAAACCTGCTCTGCATCCTCAGTTACTGCTGTTCTGAGTGTATGTTTTAACATGGCGTCCGGTTTGACCTGGCAGATCACTTAGTGCTCTTAGCAGTAACAATATAAAAAAACCCATCAAAGGTGTAATTTAGAAACAAAACTTGAAAGTTCTATCAGAAGCAACACAAATGCCAACACAGCAATTCAAAATATCCAGCATCAAAAACTTCAATTAACTGGCAATGTTAAAAGAGAATTCTAAAAGTTCCCCGAGGTCCCTACAGGCACATGAGTGTCAGTACTGTTATTTACTCCCTCAGGCTTTTATTCAGTGGAGGATCGACCCTCCATCAAACCTTGCGGTAAATGACCCGCACAAGGTTGATGCTTCCTGCAAATATTTGATTTTGTTTTGTAAGAAATGACTGATTCCAAAACATGCTAAGAAATTTTGGCTAAAATCATTACTCTGTCTGTCATGAAAAGCTTTGTAGCAAATAAACTTTTCCAACGCTACAAGCACCTCAAGTTGAAGATTTTATTCGTGTTATTAACCTGGAAGTTCAAAAAGAAAAAGAAAAAAAAACTAAAGTGACTTAGTTCCTCTTTCTCAAGATACTACCTGGAGAGGCATCCCACACAACTCTACTAACATCCAGGTATCTATTTATTGTTAGATGAACAGGGGCAACAGAGGCAAGTAAACCTGTCCACGTCCACATGTCCAAAAATCGAAGAAGCCACAAACTAGAAAAAACAATCCAGAAGAAAATGCATTAGAGCAAAGACATCCCAGAATAGTAGCAAAGTTTCCATTCCACAATGACGACTGGAAGAGGACAATCTGGTGAGGAAGATGAAGCCAGACGACCTCCGCGCCTCCAGCCCCTGACCACCATAACACAGGAAGGTCGGGAGGAACAGCGTTAATAGTATCCGATCCAGAGTTAGCGACCGTAATCCCTATTGTGTGGGATCCGGTCTCATTACAGGCAGGTCTGACTGGTCGCCTTGAGCTGCAGTCTCTCGCGTCTACATCACTTTAAGTTCCAGTAACCAGCTGATGGGATCTCCACGCCTGCTACGACACCTCCCACTAATCTGATGGAGCGATGAGTCTTGAAACGGAAATAAAGACAATGGTAGCAGAGAATCCTTTTAATGAAAAGTTTCGTCCAAGAGGTGGCACAACCTACGTACATGCATAGTGAAATAGACACAAGAACCTGGAGAAGCTGGATTTGGAGGTGGTGGTGGTGATGGAAGGATGTGTTGATGGCTCAGTGAGGCGTTAAATGAAACAGGTGAAGGGGGAGGGTATTGAGGGAGAGGACGAAGGGGGCTGGAAGAGGAAGGGCTCTTGGGTGTTGGGATGTAAATTAAGTAGCAGTGTTTTTTCGGGTAGTGGTGATAATTGAGATGTAGGGTAAATATGTAGTGGTGGTAGTCATTGTTGTAGTAGTTAAATAACGGTGGTGGATAATGGTGTTTGGAAGTTAGGATAATGTATGTGGCGATAATAGTGAATGGATAGTGTGAATGGGTATGGGCTGGTGGTAGTGGAAATGCCCCTTCATGGTTAATAACGAAAAAAAATAATGTGTTAAGAAGTGCGCCAGCCATGAGACTCAATATCACTGGGCTGTTAGTCCTCCGACCAAAGAGCGAGCTGCTGTTGGCCCTCAGAGCAAAGACTATGGGGTAAAACACATGTACAACAGTTGGGTATCTTTATTCAGAAACGTTTCGCCTACACAGTAAGCTTCATTCTAATACAAAGATAGAGAGGTAAAGATGGTGAGTCAGTAGGCTTGCTGAAGTGTTCCTCAGTTCTTATGTTTTTTACTTCTACTAGAGGGTTCCGTTACCGGGGGCGTCATCTCCATCTGCGCCTCACCTCTGACACTATAAAAGGCTGCATTCTCATGATTCAGCTTCATGCCAGGATAGTGGACCGGAGAAGAAGCAGACAAGACACAGCGCGAGGACTCCCTGGGCTTTCCCAGTGCTCGGGCTTCGGGCCAAAACTGGACCGAAAGGACCCTATAGTGTGTACTGCATTTGCACCTCAGGATATGTCTGCTGCTCCACCGAAGTTGCTACGCCCTTCGAGCCCCGTTTGGGAATACTTACACCACTGAACTTAGACGCCACTGCAAACAATGTGGGAATGGTCAAGGCGACTGCGTAACCCACTACTCCTACCACGAGCTCTAGAGTCCAGAGATTTATACTCTGTAGAGCTAGGGCAAGTTGAGATGAAGTGAGCAGGTTAGTGTAGCAGCGACCACGGGCACCAGCTACAACCTTGTCTGCAGTTTACATGTTGCACCACTGACGGGTCATCTTATGATTAGGACAAATGCCAGGCTGTGTCCTGGCTGTGTCCAGGCTGTGTCCTGGCGAACATTAAGCAAGCAAGCAAGATTGATCTTCATATTGTTCAAGACTAAGAAGCTGAACGCATTTCCAGGTGAGATTGACTAACTCAAACTACTTCTTCAAAGATGACGGACTGATCACATCATCTTTACCTCTCTACCGCTTCTGTTGTCTCCATATTTGCCACTGACATATTCGATTAAAAAAGTCTACTGTTTAGGCGAAACGTTTCAACATAAAAATACCTAAATGTTGCACATGTATCTTACATATCCACTTATCGGTATTGTATATCATTTAGTATTGATACAAATATAATGAGATTATCATTAGTCCTCAGACCAAAAACTATAGGGCTGTCGACAGTCCTCAGATCAAAGACTATTTGGTTGTCGTCAGTTATGAGACCAAAAGACCATATTGGTGGTTATAAATCATCAGAAAGGAGTTTTTTTTAAATAGATAACACTTGAACCAACACGTAATTCAGTATTGAATGCAGTAAAAAAAAGGTTCACAGAGGTCCCAGTAGCCACCTTACATAAAATATTCAACGAGTTTCTTAAAGCCAAAGCATCAGCAGACAAAAAGACGCAGACTCTCAAAAATCGTCTCAGTGACGAGTCCAGCAGAATTCCTGTATATACTGCTACTTTGTCCTCACTAGCGAGCCTATCACTTTACAGAGACACTAGCTGTATGTTACCCATGAAGTCAATGAGGCAGAAGTCTGCTATACATCAGCTCATCCGCCCATTCAATATCCAGGACCCAGACATGTCCTGGATGCTTCTAATCTTCACAACCTTGTGCGTGGCTTGGAGACGGACCAGGTCTTCAGTCTTTAGCTGGGTTATCATTAATCATCAAACCACAGAGGGGTTAGTGCCTTACCGTAGCGGCTCATACTTATGTTACCCTTTGCTTATTATTAATCCAATTAGAGCATAAATATTCATGTCAAAGTTCCCTCTCCACACAATTCTCATGGGGACAGTATAGGTTATAAACTTTCTAGTCAGGTTTCCGTTCGTAACTAATTATTATACTGCAGTAGAGCCACGACTCAATATTGGTGCGTCATGGAGTCAACAACAACAACAAAGTGATAAGACAAGCTTATAAATTTGCCTCAGATGCAAATATGATGAAGTTATTAGTACTGAGACCGACGACAATGGAACTCCCATTAGACCCAAGACTGTGACATTATCATAAATATAATGTTAATGTATGCACAGCGTTGCTGACAACGATGTTTCACTTGCGTTGGCATCATCGCAGAAACAAAGGAGGAGAAGTAAAGACAGGAGACAAATAGAAGAAGCAGGTGAATAATGGAAAGGAGAAAAAAAATAAATATGGACTATGAAGAGAAGATGGCAAAGGAGGTAAGAGTAGGAGAAGGAGAGCAAGATTGAACGAAAGATAAGAAAGAAAAAATAAAAGGGAGAAACAAGACTATAAAAAGTGTAGCAGAGAGTGCAGCCAGAGGGGGAAGTGTGTCTTCATTACGGAAGAAACTGGCAAGAAAGTCCAGGAATCTTGAGAGAACGTGAGGTAAATATTGAGGAGAAGCAGCCGCACCCCCCACGGTGCACATGGTGCCCCCCACGGTGCAGGTGGTGCCCCACGGTGCAGGTTCTGCCTCAATGGTGCATTTGCTGCCCTTACGGTGAAGATGCTGCTCCCCCACGGTGCAGGTTCTACTTCCGTGGTGCAGATGCTGCCCTCTACGGTGCAGGTGCTGCCCTCTACGGTGCAGGTGCTGCCCTCTACGGTGCAGGTGGTAACTCTTCCTACTATATATGGCAGTGCTCCTTCCCAGATGGTACACATGAACATCACCTGAGGAATCACGCCTCGGGTGGAGAAGGGAAAATGTCTAGGGAGAGAGGAGAGAGAGAGAGAGAGAGAGAGAGAGAGAGAGAGAGAGAGAGAGAGAGAGAGAGAGAGAGAGAGAGAGAGAGAGAGAGAGAGAGAGATTGTGAGTGAAGGTGCGGGGATTGTGAGTGAAGGTGCGGGGATTGTGAGTGAAGGTGCGGGGATTGTGAGTGAAGGTGCGGGGATTGTGAATGAAGGTGAGGGGGATTGTGAGTGAAGGTGCAGTGGATTGTGAATGAAGGTGCATGGGACTGTGAATGAAGGTGCGGGGGATTGTGAATGAAGGTGTAGAGGACTGTGCTCGGCTACCAACCCCACCGTGTGCTCGGTCTGTCTCCGAGCACAAGGCAATGTCTGAAATGCCTTAGCTATGTATTGGCGTTGAATTATGGATAACTCTACTGATTTGCTGACGTTCAGTGATGGATAACTACTACCCTACTAAAGAATAAAAATGCAGACGCAACCTGTCTGCCACGCCTCCATCTGCCATGCCTTCGTCTGCCACGCCTCCGTCTGCCATGCCTCCTCTACCCCACCCCCGTCTGCCACCATTTTCCCTCCACAAACGGGTATTGTACGGTGCGGAATTAATTACTGTGCAGTTGATTTTTTGTTGAAAAATTCTGTATGAAATAATTGCACGCTGAGGTATTTTTCATGAACGAAAAGCAGAGTAAAATACCTTTCCGTGTCACATTGCCAGCCTTGACTATATGGTGAAATTCGCTAGATTTTGGAAATTCGTGAAATTTTTAGGCGCCTGGTGAGAGAGGACAGGACATGCAGCGTGGCACCAGAGACAGCCTGGTGTCACAGTTAACGTGGTAATGTAAAATAAATGGCTGACAGGAAGGAATTAACTCCCTTACATCGTTCTGAAGGCAAGTATCAATACCCAACTATAATATTTTAAGTGGCGTCCCTCCCCTTGTTTTACACATTAATTTTACAGGCTAAGAGCTGTTATCATACCTCAGCTCATTTCGAAACTCAGCCCTATCTAATGTATACTACCCCCCCCAGGATGCCACCCACAACAGTCGGCTATCGCCCAGGTACTCTTACTGCTAGGTGAACAGGGGAAGCAGGTGTAAGGAAACATGCACAACGTTCCCATCCGACCCGGGATCGAGCCATGGACGCTCAGTTTGTGAGCTTAGTGCGCTACCAACCAAGCCACGCGGAGCAGACTGGATTTAAACAGAGACTTGATTGGTCACACTACCAGCAATCCCTGGTAGTGTGATTCAACCCTCAGTCAGTCCTCATTCCTCCCACTGCTGACTTCCGGAGGGAGGTGGCACTCGTTCTGAATTTTATCACATGTAGGTAAGATTTCAGTGTTTATTAATCATTGTTATTTAGTACCCATGTCATTAGTTAATCATATTGTAGCATTGACTGACTTAAGTTTGCGAAGGTATAAAAGGTTTTTATTTGTAAGTTTGTTTTGCTGTATATTCACAGAAATTTTAATCAAGTGAAATCTGGTTAAATTTTACTAAAAATCTGGAGCCGCAAACCACTTGAAATCTGGAAGCACTGCTCCTATTATCTGTCTATTTAGTTTATATCGGCTGAAGCTCGAAGAGCGAAACGTTGCCACAATAAAATATCGCATTATTTACATATGCGACCTTTCACCTAACATTCTTTCAAAGTATTTTGGAAAAATTTCAACCGCACCATACAATGCCATGGAAAAACGAAAGGAAGCTTTACTCAACAATACTTTAGTCCTCTCGGTAATATATCAGCGTCGAAGGTTCAGGTGCCTTATAATGAAAACCAAAAAGAAAGAAAAACACTTGCCAAATTGACAATGAGAACTCAGGTGATTTATGTAGCGATGGGGTCAGACCAGAGGAAGAGATCAACGAACACAATGTTTGCTGCTGCTGCCGTCACCACACAGAAGGAGACTCACTGGATAAGTCCTCTGTTACGAGGAACTGAAACAAGACGGCCACTACAACACTTCAACAACACTCCTCGTGTTGACAAAAAATAAGGATATACTCAAGTGGTAGCAGCGACATGTGCACCAGGACATGAAGAAGCTTGCTGGGGTGGCACTGGCACTTCCTGTCACGCAAGTGACAGTAGAGGGGGAGGGGTGGGGCATTTGGTCTGGTTTAAGATACATATTAAAAGAAGTTAGACATGGACGAGAAGATGATGACTCTGATGCAATTGTGTTTCTGAGATGCAACACAGTCAAGTTATTTACATATTTCCCTTCAGTTCATTAGTTGCTGCAGTTAGAATGTTACTCTATCAGGTTCTTTGAAAAACACAATCTTTCAGTTTTCCAATAAGGTGTTTTGAAACATGCTTTCAAATGAAAGGAAAATATATATTTTTTTCGGCTGAGTTAATCATAAAAGAACAATGTATTTTATATCAAAGGAAAAGTGGTTAATGTTTTTTTTTTTTCATTTCTGGATATCAGTTTTTGCACTGAATTTACAGCCTACTGTATCAAAATTATCCATCTCTGTTGCATTATTTACACAATAAATAATTTACAGTTTTTTTAACACAGGCAGAAAAGAAATATAGAAATATCCTCTATAATTTTAAAATTATATTGTCTTCATTATACGAGAAAGATAAAAGTGAATTTGTTTAATTTAGCTAAAAGGAATATTCACCATCAGTGATGAAATTATATGTAGTAGATGCAACACGTGTGTGTGTGTGTGTGTGTGTTTGTGTGTGTGTGTGTGTGTGTGTGTGTGTGTGTGTGTGTGTGTGTGTGTGTGTGTGTGTGTGTGTGTGTGTGTGTGTGTGTGTGTTTGTGTGTGTGTGTGTGTGTGTGTGTGTGTGTGTGTGTGTGTGTGTGTGTGTGTGTGTGTGTGTGTGTGTGTGTGTGTGTGTGTGTGTGTGTGTGTGTGTGTGTGTGTGTGTGTGTGTGTGGCTTTATATTTCCTTTCAGGAAGTTTCATTGAAAGCAAAGTCATTCCTACAACTGTTAAAATTAATATCCCTTAAAGTAGACTCACTGATTAGTGTTCAGCAGTAGACTCACTGACTAGTGTTCAGCTTAAAGTAGACTCACTGACTAGTGTTCAGCTTAAAGTAGACTCACTGACTAGTGTTCAACTTAAAGTAGACTCACTGACTAGTGTTCAATTTAAAGTAGACTCACTGACTAGTGTTCAGCTTAAAGTAGACTCACTGACTAGTGTTCAGCTTAAAGTAGACTCACTGACTAGTGTTCAACTTAAAGTAGACTCACTGACTAGTGTTCAGCTTAAAGTAGACTCACTGACTAGTGTTCAACTTAAAGTAGACTCACTGACTAGTGTTCAACTTTAAGTAGACTCACTGACTAGTGTTCAGCTTAAAGTAGACTCACTGACTAGTGTTCAGCTTAAAGTAGACTCACTGACTAGTGTTCAACTTAAAGTAGACTCACTGACTAGTGTTCAACTTAAAGTAGACTCACTGACTAGTGTTCAACTTAAAGTAGACTCACTGACCTAGTGTTCAACTTAAAGTAGACTCACTGACTAGTGTTCAACTTAAAGTAGACTCACTGACTAGTGTTCAACTTAAAGTAGACTCACTGACTAGTGTTCAACTTAAAGTAGACTCACTGACTAGTGTTCAACTTAAAGTAGACTCACTGATTAGTGTTCAACTTAAAGTAGACTCACTGACTAGTGTTCAGCTTAAAGTAGACTCACTGACTAGTGTTCAACTTAAAGTAGACTCACTGACTAGTGTTCAACTTAAAGTAGACTCACTGACTAGTGTTCAACTTAAAGTAGACTCACTGACTAGTGTTCAACTTAAAGTAGACTCACTGACTAGTGTTCAACTTAAAGTAGACTCACTGACTAGTGTTCAACTTAAAGTAGACTCACTGATTAGTGTTCAACTTAAAGTAGACTCACTGACTAGTGTTCAGCTTAAAGTAGACTCACTGACTAGTGTTCAACTTAAAGTAGACTCACTGACTAGTGTTCAACTTAAAGTAGACTCACTGACTAGTGTTCAACTTATAGTAGACTCACTGACTAGTGTTCAACTTAAAGTAGACTCACTGACTAGTGTTCAACTTAAAGTAGACTCACTGACTAGTGTTCAACTTAAAGTAGACTCACTGATTAGTGTTCAACTTAAAGTAGACTCACTGACTAGTGTTCAGCTTAAAGTAGACTCACTGACTAGTGTTCAACTTAAAGTAGACTCACTGACTAGTGTTCAACTTAAAGTAGACTCACTGACTAGTGTTCAACTTATAGTAGACTCACTGACTAGTGTTCAACTTAAAGTAGACTCACTGACTAGTGTTCAACTTAAAGTAGACTCACTGACTAGTGTTCAACTTAAAGTAGACTCACTGATTAGTGTTCAACTTAAAGTAGACTCACTGACTAGTGTTCAGCTTAAAGTAGACTCACTGACTAGTGTTCAACTTAAAGTAGACTCACTGACTAGTGTTCAACTTAAAGTAGACTCACTGACTAGTGTTCAACTTATAGTAGACTCACTGACTAGTGTTCAACTTATAGTAGACTCACTGACTAGTGTTCAACTAGTGTTCATTTGTCGACAAAACACAAAAAGTGTATACTAAATATTTAGCTGTCTCGGTTTTGAAAATATATTTTTTTTAAAATACAGAAATGGTACGAAATTAGGGTAGTGTTTACCGTACTGTACGGCGGTACGGGAAAAATAAAAGCATGGTAGGAAATTAGTGTACAGTGTTTCTGACAAGTACGGAAGGCAGGAAAATGAAGCGCCGTAACGTACTGCCAGTCTTGATTTAACTACGGCCCGCCCTGGGACACTTCTCGCTCGTCTGCACGTTCCTGGACCACTTCCCCCTCTGGACCACGTCACCCTTGTCAACATGTTCCTGGACCACGTCACCCTGGACCACTCCCCTTTGGACCACGTCACCCTGGACCACGTCACGCTGGACCACGCCCCATCGACCACGTCTCCCTGGACCACGTCACCCTGGACCACTCCCCTTTGGACCACGTCACCCTAGACCACGTCACGCTGGACCACGCCCCATCGACCACGTCTCCCTGGACCCCGTCACCCTGGACCACGTCTCCCTGGACCACGTCACCCTGGACCACGCCCCGTCGACCACGACACCCTCAGCAACGTGTGCCTCCGCTATACTTCCTCCCCTCTTCCTCCACAGCTGGTCTTGGCAATAATCTTGTTGTCATTGTCAACGAGCGTAACACGCGACTGCTGTAACGTTTAACCTTTTCCCCCACTCCATTTCCCTTCCCCCCACTCTACGTACACCGTTCGTGATTCCCCGTAACGCCATCCTCTCACAGTAGTTCACATCAACGCCCAGTGAACGTTCGTAAACACGAACCAGACATCACTACGGCAGCAACTCTTTATCAATCCGTCTGCCGAAAGCGAGTAAGAGTGACCTCGGTGAGGTCTCAAGCAGTCTCTGTCTGGAAAAAATTGAACACAGATGTAGTATAATCCGATCCTTTATTGACTACGTTTCGCCCACACAGTGGGCTTTATCAAGTCACAAACAGATCTACCTGAGTAAAGAGTACTTTTTAGATTAAGATTTTATATTTCAGCTTGATAGAATGTTTGTATAGAGGTGAATAACATTCAGGTGTGCATGCAGACAGCCCCTTAATATATAGAACATTTCGGGCCAGTGAGTATATTTGAGTATGCATAAAGTGGAAGGGATACTCATGTAGTCTTTACCCAGGTAGATTTCTTCGTGACTTGATAAAGCCACTGTGTGGGCGAAACGTAATCAATAAAGAATCGCATTATACTCCATTTGTGTTTATTTTACCATCTTGTCGGAATTTTATACCATTTATCTCCAGTCTCTGACCGTCACCCCAGTGAGACAAGATTGACTGTTAGTGTATTGATTGCTCTCCACCTCGGTTTCCTCAGTATGGCAACGACATTGATCTCATCACTCTCCACACACTCTCCACACACCTCCACACACTCTCCACACACCTACACACACTCTCCACACACCTGCACACACTCTCCACACACCTACACACACTCTCCACACACCTACACACACTCTCCACACACCTACACACACTCTCCACACACCTACACACACTCTCCACACACCTACACACACTCTCCACACACCTCCACACACTCTCCACACACCTACACACACTCTCCACACACCTACACACACTCTCCACACACCTCCACACACTCTCCACACACCTCCACACACTCTCCACACACCTACACACACTCTCCACACACCTACACACAAATTAACAAACACTGTCTCTGTTGTTTGTAGTTTAATGCTTTCAAATGTTGATTCACTGCAGGTAAATAACCGCACTGAAATCAGAGAGTACAATGATCTGGTAGATGTTAGTACAATGATCTGGTAGATGTTAGTACAATGATCTGGTAGATGTTAGTACAATGATCTGATAGATGTTAGTACAATGATCTGGTAGATGTTAGTACAATGATCTGGTAGATGTTAGTACAATGATCTGGTAGATGTTAGTACAATGATCTGATAGATGTTAGTACAATGATCTGGTAGATGTTAGTACAATGATCTGATAGATGTTAGTACAATGATCTGGTAGATGTTAGTACAATGATCTGGTAGATCATTGTACTAACATTTTTTCTAGAGTATTTCCGCTTATCTCTATCTATACTTGGATCTTACTTTACAGTGATCATTCTCTGAAGACGTTACTTACTTTACAGTGATCATTCTCTAGGATTTTGCTGTGCAATGATCATTCTGTTGGATCTTACTTTACAGTAAACATTCCCTTGCATAACATCAACTGCTTTCTATCGTTCACTTTGGTTACGAAATTGATGGAGTTCTTGCAGTTTGCGTCTTGCCCTTCTTCCACTACTCAAAACTGTAAACTCGCATAGTTTTTTCTTTTTGCCATTCTCAGTGGCTAAGATATTTTTTAGACGAAAAGTTAAAATGGCTTAGGTGAACTTTGAAGTTTGGTCGAAAAGTCTTTTTTCGTTTTACAATTGTGAAGGTTTAACCGAGCCCTGGAGGATATAGGTGAACCATGGAAGGTTAAGGCGAGTCCTGGAGGGTTTAGGCGAGACCTGGAAGGTTTAGCCAAGCCTGGAAGATTTGAACGACGCCTGGAAGATTTAAGCGACATCTAGAAGATTGAGGCGACGACTGAAATACTGAGGTGACACCTGGAAGAGAGGCAACGCACACACACACACACAGAAGAGCTGTGAATCGACCCCTGCAACCAAATATAGATGAGCACACGCACGCAAACACACACGACTCCTGTAACCACAATTAGGTGAGTACACACAAACACACACACACACACAAACTTGTGTGGAATACGAAGAAATGTGGCAGATAAAGAAGGAAAACAAAAATAGCCACAAAAGGATAAGTAAGAGAAAAGTGAGGCAAGAGAGTGCGAAGAAAAAAGATAAGAAACTACTAAAAACAACGACAGAAGGAGCTAACACCCGACACCATATTACACATATTTATACCTCCAAGGATGTGTGTTAGTTAGTTACCATTTTGTCCTAGGCACATGTCGATTAGACACTAGGCCTGTTGTATGTATGTGTGTATGTGTGTGTGTGTGTACTCACCTAATTGTACTCACCTAATTGTGGTTGCAGGGGTCGAGACTCAGCTCCTGGCCCCGCCTCTTCGCTGTCTGCTACTGGGTCTCTGCTCTCCCTGCTCCATGAGCTTTATCATACCTTGTCTTAAAACTATGTATGGTTCCTGCCTCCACTATATCTTTCTCTAGACTATTCCACTTCCTGACTACTCTGTGGCTGAAGAAATGCTTCCTAACATCCCTTTGACTCATCTGAGTGAGTCTTCAGCTTCCAGTTGTGTCCCCTTGTTTCTGTGTTCCCTCTCTGGAACATCCTGTCACTGTCTACCTTGTCAATTCCCCGCAGTATTTTGTATGTCGTTATCATGTCTCCTCTGACCCTTCTTTCCTCCAGTGTTGTTAGTCCTATTTCCCTCAGACCCTGAGTTGTGGAACTAACCTTGTCGCAAACCTTTGCACTTTCTCTAGTTTCTTTACGTGCTTGACCAGGTGTGGGTTCCAGACTGGTGCTGCATATTCTAGTATGGGCCTGACGTACACGGTATACAGTGTCTTGAACGATTCCTTGTTAAGGTAACGGAACGCTAATCTTAGGTTTGCCAGTCGCCCATATGCTGCCGCGCGCGTGTGTGTGTATGTGTGTGTGTATGTGTGTATGTGTGTGTGTGTGTATGTGTGTGTGTGTGTCAATGTATGTATGTGTGTGTGTGTGTGTGTGTGTGTGTGTGTGTTAAGTACCTGAGATGATGACAGGAGACATCGTTTACTCTGATTTATGGCTTCAAGGGACGAGCTTTGTTCCTCTAGTAATTTTGGTTAAAACTTTTCACTAAGGTTGTGGAATATCCTCACAAACATTCTAAAGTTTTAAGAAAGATTAGTGTGTGTGTCTGTGTGTGTGTGTGTACTCACTCACCTATTTGTGGTTGCATGGGTCAAGTCATAGCTCCTGGCCCCGCCTCTTCACTGATTGCTACTAGGTCCTCTCTCTCCCTGCTCCATGAGCTTTATCAAACCTCGTCTTAAAACTATGTATGGTTCCTGTTTGTGTGTGTGTGTGTGTGTGTGTGTGTGTGTGTGTGTGTGTTTAGGCTACCCTGGTGGTTGACAAGGTAATAAGTAATATACTTTAGGGAGATTAAAGTGCTAAGTTACAGCGACGAAATATATGTCAAGAGATTAAAACAGTTACGCTGGTCTTTGCACTAAGACAAAAGACAAACATTATATAGTTTTAAACCTCGACCATTAAAGGCGACAATGAAGTAATGTTGAAACCAGCGTACAACATTTCAGAAAAAAATAATGTAAACCTGAACCTAATGAGGACATTTATAATAAAAAATGGAGGCAAAAAAAGGGAGAACAATTTCAGTAATTTGTTGTAAAATTAAAACAACGTTTTTAATTAACTGCAAGAAAAATAAGGTATTTTTTATTAAATGGGGAAATAAACCTTACTGAGGTACGACATAGGATGTTTTACCACTGGTACATAACACCGTTAAACCAACACCGGTACGACAGGTCAAGCAGGTCAAGCTGAAGAGCTTGACCTGCTACCAAGACTGAAGCGAGAACAATGCTTAGCTTGATCGAGAGATGGATAGGGAGGAAGATGGAAATGAATGGAGGGGTAGAGAAAGTGTGGGGAGGGGAGCGGGAGGGGAGGGGAGGGATGAGAGAATAATGTGTAGTGCCAAAATGATTTTTTTTTTCAGAAAAGAAGTGAAAGTGAATAGAAACTTGTGCGAGACCTTAGAAAAATATTTTTTTTTTATATTAGAGTTGGATACATAAGGAGCGTGCTTGTAGCCTGTATCAGCATCCGTGTAGCCTGTATCAGCATCCGTGTAGCCTGTATCATTGGTAGTCACACAGTGGGAAGAGAAGCTTAGTATATTCCCGGCGTATTCCATCATAGAACAGGTTTCAGAGTGATGAAATCTGTCAGCCTCTGAGTTGAGAGATTTCAATGGGGTAGCGAGGATATCGTCGAGGGTTCCATTAAGGGTTCAGTATAGGTACAGAAACATCGAGGGTTTAGCTCAACAAGAACTGGAGTTACTAACACTTGGGAATTACCGTCTCCCAGGAAGTCCTTTCCCATACATAGAACAAATGGAGTTTTTGAGATATCTCCATCACAGACCGAGGCAACAAATATTTTTATATTGGAGAGAAAGGAAAAAAAAGATGGAAAGAGAGAGAGAGGAATTTAGACTAAATTATATATCTAAAATACATACATTCATACATAAACAATGCAGATTCATTGTTGCAACAGCCTCTCAACATCATCTCAACGACATCTACTACTACAACTAACCCATCTCTTTGGGTATGACCTACTTCCACTGGGGAATCCCGCCTACCAGTGACTATGCCCTCGTCTGCTACCCGTCCCTTTCCACCTGACGTTAGTATATAAGCACCAACCTCCTTGCCTCTGCTCCAGAACCTCCACGACTACGGTGCTGAACACACCTACTCCTAGGCCGAGGCACTGATTACCTCATCTTCTGTATATAGTTCTACTGTCTTCAAATTATGTCCTAGAATTTGTATTGATAAAGCCACTGGATGGCGAAACGTTTACAATAAAGATACCCAGATGTTGCACATGTGTCTTTATTTCATTCATTTTAAAAGAAAATCACATGACATGTCCAAAAATACAAGCATGAACTAGCCTAGCGACAACCAACCTGAGTCATCATGAAACTCTCTCTCTCTCTACTCCCCTTCCATTCTCCTTATTCTTACATTTCTCCCTCCCCCTTCTTGACACTACTCCCCCTGCTACTGCTACTACTACTTCCACTACAAACATTACCACTACCACTACTTTTTCCTCCTTTCTTTTTCCCGACCCTGTCCACCTGGCCTATATATACTATCTCACTCACTCTCTTCTGTCAGTCTGACTTGTCAATGGTCGAAGATGGACCGAAACGTCGTCATAAGCTTTTCTCTGTCCTATGTGCGGGTCATTTGTGTAATATTCCTCCCCAATACTTCCCCCATTCTACTTCCTGATAATATATGCTAGAATCTTAGATTCTCTCTTTACCTTCCCTCTACTCTTCCACCCACCCTCTCCCTACACCTTTCTCTCTCAACTCTTTTCATCTCCTATTCCCTACCATCCCCAACCCTCTTCCCCACCGTCAACAATCTCTTCTCCCCAACATCATTACCCCTCTCCCCACCATCCCCCACCCCCGTCTTTTACCCCCCACTCCAGCTTAAGAGGATTTTGCTACTCACTTTCCTAATGTATAATGTATGTTGTATAATGTATGTTGTATAATGTATGTTGTATAATGTATGTTGTATAATGTATGTTGTATAATGTATGTTGTATAATGTACGCTGTATAATCAGCAATAATTCTCTTACATGTGTATACACAGTACTGTGTGTGTGTGTGTGTGTGTGTGTGTGTGTGTGTGTGTGTGAATGGATAGTTTTATAGTATATGGAAATGAATGATAATTTGTGGAATACTGAATTTATAATAATAAAACTAAGCTGAGGGTTTTTATGAAGTTCTGAAGTCTTTGTTTTGTGATTATTATTTCTGCTCCGTTTTCTTTCCTTCTTTCACTCTGTCCCTGTTTTCCTCTTCCCTCCCCCTTTTTTTACACACGGTTTTACAATGTTAGGGTAAGGATTCCTAATTTTATTTATAAGCTAAGAGGTGTTACCTACATCAGCTCATTTGAAAGCTTTTTTTTGTTGTTGTTGTTATGAGACATACAAATAGGGAACAGGATGAAGTTGGAGCCATCTGTGGGCCAGCGATTTCGTTGATATTATGCTGTACGAACATGTTCCAGACTCGAGTCATCCTGAGAATACATGACCTCAGATGAAGTGATGTTCTGGAAAAGGGTACAGTCAGAGTGAAGTTGCTTCTGGCTGTCCTCGGAGTGGAACCGTCCCATCCTGCCGATTTAGAGGTGGTATATGTTCATCAAGTGAATAACTTTGTTGGTCTTTGACCAAGGACCACCAGGTTTTGGAGCCAACTCTACCTGATGCTAGTTTTCTCTTTGCGTCAGCCTCCCATTTAGAGATGGCTCACTTTTGGAATTCTCCCATTTACCTACAGGGTTACCTGTGCAGGTTCCTATTATAGATAGTGGGATGCCTATTATACCTTCTCCAAGCCTTATACTTAACAGTAGCAGCCTTTACAACGAAAGCCGAACCAGAGCTGATTTGTAGACTTCGTCACATACTGCCGGTGAGGGATGTGTTCTTATTGTAGATTAAGGATGTGTTCAGTGAGGGCATTCACTTGGTCGTCGACATCACCTTGGAGAAGAGCATTCCAATCAAAAGTGGCGAGCTCAGAGCAAAGGACTGGCCAGTTTCCTCTTTCTCACAGTCAGGTTGTACGTGTACATTCTTCACCTCGTTCTGTTGGAATCTTGTGTCGTAAAGACAGCCTTGTGGTCAGATGATCCAACATAGCCAAGGAGTTGACAAGTGACTATGCCTTCCGACAGATCACTCACTACCGGTCGAAGGAGGAGCCAGAGATGTGAGTAGGAAAATTAACAAAGTTTCTCATGTCAAACACTGCAAGGTCATCCGAATCCCTCTATAATATGTTGGTTGAGGTGACCAACAAATCTAATATGTTGATATTCGTGTTGAAGCAGAAAAGAGTCCACATTTTCCATTAGGAAGTTGATGGGGTCTGCATGTTGCCACTGAGGTCTGTACGTTGATCATATTAGTACAGAGGTACTAGTGTTTATGCATAGCTTGAAGAACATCATTTCCAGGTGAGTAGGGATGGCGACATCATTGATGGGCTGGCATGTACACTTTAGAGAAGCACTCAGCAACAGATCTCCTACTTTTCTCTCTCTTTTCCTCTACTTTTCCGTCCATTAATTTCTCTCTCTCCTTTATCACCCTCCCTCCTTCCTCTCTATGTCAACTTCCCCATCTTCCTTTCCCTTTACCTCCGTCCGTCAGTCTGTTTTCTCCCTCGTCATCTATCTTTCAGTGAGTGTGTCAGGCAATTAATTTGTTTGTTCTTATTCTTTGTGCACCTGGGTTCTTTCCCCTCCTTCCTTTCCCTCTCATTCTCCCCCACCTGCTAGTAATGTGATAACCCTCTGCTTCACCCCCACCTGCTAGTAATGTGACAAACCTCTGCTTCACCCCCACCTGCTAGTAATGTGACAACCCTCTCGTTCACCCCACCTGCTAGTAATGTGACAACCCTCTGCTTCACCCCCACCTGCTAGTAATGTGACAACCCTCTCGTTCACCCCACCTGCTAGTAATGTGACAACCCTCTCGTTAACCCCACCTGCTAGTAATGTGACAACCCTCTGCTTCACCCCCACCTGCTAGTAATGTGACAACCCTCTGCTTCACCCCCACCTGGTAGTAACGTGACAACCCTCTAGTTCATCCCCACCTGCTAGTAATGTGACAACCCTCTGCTTCACCCCACCTGCTAGTAATGTGACAACCCTCTGCTTCAACCCCACCTGCTAGTAGGGAAAGTGTGACAACCCTCTGGTTCTTCCCCACCTGCTAGTAATGTGACAACCCTCTGCTTCAACCCCACCTTCTAGTAGGGAAAGTGTGACAACCCTCTGGTTCTTCCCCACCTTCTAGTAATGTGACAACCCTCTGCTTCACCCCCACCTGCTAGTAATGTGACAACACTCTACTTCACCCCCACCTGCTAGTAGGGAAAGTGTGACAACCCTCTGGTTCTTCCCCACCTGCTAGTAATGTGACAACACTCTGCTTCACCCCCACCTGCTAGTAGGGAAAGTGTGACAACCCTCTGGTTCTTCCCCACCTTCTAGTAATGTGACAACCCTCTGGTTCTCCCCCACCTGCTAGTAATGCGACAGTGTTATTAGATCTTTGGTTTGCACCTTGCAGATTTGTTTCGATGCATCCGTAGTGTGCTGCAAGTGCCATACAAGGTGTGCCAGAGAGATCTAATTTCGCTTTCCGCTCAGACTTTTTTCCTAACAAGGGACCCGCTGGACAGTGTCATGTTCTAAAAGAACATGACTGGAACAATACACAAATAACCCGAACACAGGAGAGAGGAACTTTCCACGACGTTTCGGTCCGACTTGAACCATTTACGAAGTCATGACTAGAAATATCTACTCCAATACGCTATTACATGTCAATTCTCTATGCCCTAGCCTCCTCTGTTCACCTAACAATTGAGTTAGACAGTGATAACAAGATCCCTTTCCTGGATATATTGATTCTGAGAGAAGAAAGAAACTTTAATTTTACGGTATACCGGAAAGCTACCAGTGTTTGTTCGTACATTCACTTTTATTTCAACCATGAAGTAAGAGAAGCGTATTTCTCACAGCGTTTTTGAAAGCCCAGCCTATGTGCAGCCTTGAGTTTTTTGAATGATGAAATGACGAAAATCTTTGATATTACATACAGATTAGAATATCCTAAGGATTTTGTTGAGAAGATTCTAGTGGCGGCTAAGGAAATCCACTATGGGACTGGCCCAGTGGCTTACGTGCTGGCCTGAAATTTTACGATATATATATATATATATATATATATATATATATATATATATATATATATATATATATATATATATATATATATATATATATATATATATATATATATATATATATATATATATATATATATATAGCCGTGTACTGGTTGCAACAAGTATTATGTTCAAGAAGCCAGCGTCTTATCTGGGATAGTCTGGTGTCCAGGTTATAAATGCTGGTTATGAAGCGACGCGGATTTGGTTATTGCAGGAAAGACTGTGAACTCTGCAGAGGATCACGACAACATTCGTGTTACAGACATTCTTAGTCTACTGCTTTATCATGCCAGCAATTCAAGCAACATTTACATGCAGATCAAAACGCAAACAATCTATATTATAATCGCCCAAGAGGCTCTAAGGAAAGCCATGCACATCCAGACATTGCATGTTTACACATGCAATGTCTGCATGTGACTACATCGGTCCTATTTGGAACGGAAATTGTGAAACATATGCAAATTCATGATAAACGTTGCGGTCAGATGTACTCATATTCAAGGACAAAGATGCCTCATACCAAGAGCTGCTTCATGTTGGGGAACGATATGTAGCAGCGCAATACAGAAGTGGAACCAAAACACCTAAAGCCTCGAAGGAACTAAGCTACGTACACATAAATTGCTTCAACATATGCAGCAGTATAGCTCATGAATCCTACAAGCAGGGCAACCTACCACCACTGCCTTCCAGTTCACCGCTAAGTAAACACCTGCCGTAATTTCCACACGGTGCTCAGAAAGGAGGATTATGGGTTCCAGATTGAGACTAAATCTGTTGTTCCCATTATAAGAGATATGACTCCTGCACCTTGAAACATTAACACCAAAGAACATCGGTTTGTCCTCATATGGTATACATAATTCCTGGTTTTACAGCTCCAAGCAGCTTCTCTACACCAGGTCCTCAGGTGAGGTCATCGTCAAGTAATCCTATGTAAACAATTAAAACATAATGGGAACCAATTAATGCAGTGATACGTGAATGCTTAAAGAGCGAACAAGAAATAGAAAACCACTGAGATGACTGAGGAAGCGTAAAACACTGACCCACTGACATGACTGAGGAAGAATAAAACACTGACCCACTGACATGACTGAGGAAGAATAAAACACTGACCCACTGACATGACTGAGGAAGAATAAAACACTGATTCGTTGAGATGACTGAAGAAGAATAAAACACTGAGATGACTAAGGCAGTATAATGACCACTAAACAAACGTTCACATAAGTGCGTTAAACTCTCTTGTTAAAAGTCTCGTGTCAGTAAAAACCATCGTTTGTTCAGGGGATGGATTCAATGTCCTATTTTTTCTACTAGCGTTCTTACTGTGTGCTTCCCAAAGCTACTTGCACTGAGACGATCCTCTCCAAGAGGAGTCCGGTCCCCTTCGAGAGAAGTTCGATCCCCTCCAAGAGAAGTTCGATCCCCTCCAAGAGGAGTTCAACCCCTCTTCAAGAGTACGATCCTCTCCAAGAGGAGTCCGATCCCCTTGAAGGGGAAAGTTTCTAGCTGAGTTCTGGTGCGTATGCGCGCACGTCACGTGTTTCAGAGTAACGCTTCTTTTGGCTTCCAGGAATGCTGCCTCGTGAGACCACCACATTCACTTTCTGGCACGCACATGATGGCATGCACATAATGACACCCACGCACATGGTGACACGCATACACATACGCATCTGTCTCACGTCTGTCTCCGTCTTCCACGTTAGATCCACTGTCTAAATTTCTTTTTCTCTTCAGTACTATTCTCATATTCGTATTTATACCCCTTCCATCTTTCTTCCTTTATAATGCCTCCTCTCTGTCTGTCTGTCTGTCTGTCTCTCTCTCTCTCTCCCTCTCTCTCTCTCTCTGCTCTCTCTCTGAATCCTTGACTCATACAACTAGAAATCAGTGCAACCCTTCTCAGCAGGCAGCCTTGATATGAACCTGCAAAGTCCTCTGCAATCTGTCTTTCCCATGTACTCTTACGTTAAACAAACCATGGAAAGGGTGGGGTTTGAACCCATGGCGTGGGTTTGTTTGCAGATCGTGTTATGACGATTTCATGATGACTCTCGTACTCACCTCCGGAGCTCCCGTCTCCCGCCCTTCCACCCACATCAACACTCGCCCGACTTCGACTTCAGTTTTAGCTGCCCAAGATTTCAGTAGTGTCTCTCCTCCCTCGTGTTATCATTTCCTAGTGAGTATTTCTCACTGTTTCTTCGGTACCCGTACCTGGGTATCTTTATTTGTAGGCGTTTCGCCATCCAGTGGCTTTATCAATACAGTACAAGGACATAATGTAGAATGTAGAACTTCATACAAAAGAAGAGGTAATAAGCCCCTCAGCCTAGAAGAGTCAGACTCTACAAGACTACGGTGCTCTTCACCAACTACAAGGCTGAGGGATTGATTTCTTCATCTTCTGTATATAGTTCTACAGTCTTCACATTATCTCCTTGTATCGTATTAATACAGCCACTGGTTGGCGAAACGTCTACAAATGAAGATACCCAGATGTAGCAAATATGTCGTTCCCTGTGTCTACTGGTACTCCCTGTTTCTGCTGTTCCCTGTACCTACTAGTGTTCCCTGTACGTACTGGTGTTCCCTGTAAATACTGGAGTTTTCTGAACCTAGTATATCTATGAAAAACACTTTTTATACATTCTATAATCTGATTTATATAGCTAAAATAATTATCGTCCAACTTTTTGCAAACTCAATATTCCGAGGACGTAAACATCAGAGTTAGTCGGTAAATGTTTAAATTAGTTAGGAAGCAATGTTTACAGTATGGAGCACGCACGCACGCACACACGCACACATGCACGCACACATGCACGCACGCACGCACACACGCACACACGCACGCACACACGCACGCACACAGGTTACCTTAACAAGGAATCGTTCAAGACACTGTACACCGTGTACGTCAGGCCCATACTAGAGTATGCAGCACCAGTCTGGAACCCACACCTGATCAAGCACGTCAAGAAATTAGAGAAAGTGCAAAGGTTTGCGACAAGGCTAGTTCCACAACTCAGGGGACTGCCATATGAAGAAAGGTTGAGGGAAAAGGACTAACAACACTGGAGGACAGAAGGGTTAGAGGAGACATGATAACGACATACAAAATACTACAGGGAATCGACAAGGTAGATAGTGACAGGATGTTCCAGAGAGGGAACACAGAAACAAGGGGGCACAACTGAAAGCTGAAGACTCAGATGAGTCAAAGGGATGTTAGGAAGCATTTCTTCAGCCATAGAGTAGTTAGGAAGTGGAATAGTCTAGCGAACGATATAGTGGAGGCGGGAACCATACATAGTTTTAAGACAAGGTATGATAAAGCTCATGGAGCAGGGAGAGCAGAGACCCAGTAGCGGACAGCAAAGAGGCGGGGCCAGGAGCTGAGTCTCGACCCCTGCAACCACAATTAGGTGAGTACAGGTATTTAAATTATAAAAATACAGCTGCGAAATTTGGGACCCTAACGACTGGGATCTTGAACCGTGTTTTGGGTGAATGAAGTGCATGAGACACTTCCTGAGTGAGTTTAGATGTGACTGAAGTGCATGCGACACTTCCTGAGTGAGTTTTCATGTGACTGAAATGCATGAGACACTTCCTGAGTGAGTTTTCATGTGACTGAAGTGCATGAGACACTTCCTGAGAGAGTTTTCATGTGACTGAAGTGCATGAGACACTTCCTGAGTGAGTTTTCATGTGACTGAAGTGCATGAGACACTTCCCGAGTGTGTTTTCATGTGACTGAAGTGCATGAGACACTTCCTGAGAGTGTGTTAATGTGAGTGAAGGCAATAATGATTTTAAACTCCGCGTCCTGACGTGACGATTAACATTTCCCCAGAAACAACAGACCACAGCAGAATGTTATATATGTTATATTACTTTAACAGAGGAGTGAACATCCTCTCAGGATCATATTTATACCTATTAACAACCCAGTTTTTTTCCACTTTAATTTATTGTTTTCAGTAATTAACATATACTACATTGCTAAATACATTTTAAATTTATTCTCTAAAATTCATTTAGCGACACTTCAGAAACTTTGATAGGTAATTACACCAGAGTTGATTACAAACGTACGTCAGAAAAAAATATTTATTTTCTGTTTGTTGTGAAATCAAAGGGAAAGAAAATATTAGCAAATTCTGAAATGTTGATTTTTTAACTCTTTTCAGGAAGAGAGAAGTGCTGATATAGAGAGAACACGATATATATATATATATATATATATATATATATATATATATATATATATATATATATATATATATATATAAACACTGATCTCTGGCCGACGGAGACTCGAACCTACGAACCTCATGACAAGGTACGCAGTGCTTTGCCGACCGTACCACACTGGACCAATACCTTGGCGTCCAGCTCACGCTAGACGTTGATCCAACTCAGCCAGCTTTCAGGCAGGTGGCTTACAGCTTTTCATCTCATCCCCTGCATGCATCGATCAGTGTTTGTGAATATTTCGTCTGCTCTTGCGAATTCCTAGCATTGTAAAATCTCTAGTTGTATATATATATATATATATATATATATATATATATATATATATATATATATATATATATATATATATATATATATATATATATATATATATATCGTGTTCTTTCTATATCACACGGAGACTAAAACCGTGGTCTTGGTAATGGGAAGATTTTACAGACAGCTTTTCTATGAGGGTATACCTGGAGGGTGTTCCGGGGTCAACGCCCCCGCGGCCCTATCCCTGACCAGGCCTCGAGGGTGGAGCTAGAATTTATATACCTGAGGGTTTAAGAGAAGGTGTAGCTATCTGGCTGGAAGGACGGGGAAGGGAGGGAAGCTAGGAGACTTGTTTTAAAGCAGCGTTATTATTACTATTTTTATTTAGGGGGCATTCGGATGGGGGGGGGGGGCTGAAGAAATTCATGCGGTGAAAGATGCCCCTCCCCAGGCTGTCCCTTGGCTCCGCCACTGATAAACAACACCAACTGTGATCCAACTGTCTCTTCCCACGGACCCAGCTTTCATGATGCCTTTATTCTCAATCCTTTCAAAACCAGATAGTAAATACAGGCCAGTACCTCGGTTCCATTCCTAGATAATTCTTATGTTTCATTGACAGTCGTTTATTACGACTGTTGCATATATTGCATATTACGGTTTTTACACACAGACACACACACACACACACAAACCATTTCACGGGCGGGGATAGAACCCTCGATCAGAGTCATAAAACTCCAGACCGACGCGGTAGCCACTGGGCCAGCTGGCTACAACACACACACACACACACACACGCACGCACACGACACGCACTGCACCACCACACACACACACACACACACACACACACACACACACACACACACACACACACACACACACACACACACACACACACACACACACACACACACACACACACACACACACACACACACACACACACACACACACACACACACACACACACACACACACACACACACACACACACACACACACATATATATATATCGTGCCGATTAAGTAAAACTTGCGATTTTGGCTTAAATAGCAACGCACTTCTTACCGAATAGAGAAAGCGAAAAATTGTGTATGCAATAATTTCTCAAAAATCATTGTGAACCTAACGAAATAAAATATATTTCATTGTGTTTATTATTATTATTAAACACAAGAACAACTAGAGATATAAACGCCTAAGTATGTTTACAGAGGGAGAAACCAAAAGAAAAATTTACAAAGAGACTTAAAGAAAGAAGCAACTACTATACGTTGACAGAATAATGTAATACATATTCGTTTTAGCCGTTTTCGTGCTTTCACTACCTGAAACCTTTCTAGCAGAATCCCTCCATTAAGGTTCCTCAAAACACTAACGTCAACACTACTCTAAAAACAAGAAAAACAAACAATTGCAAATTATCGCGTGAAAACACGAGATCTTCAACGAGACGAAGAGAACGTAATTAATCTTTGTTACTGAAAGGGGAGACGAAAGAAAACGATGGGTGCATGAATTTCGCTGTGAAACACGTGATCCTTCAAAAACGCAGAGAAGAGAACGTAATCTAATTTTTGTTACTGAACAGAGAGAAGAGAGGAGATTCGTTCTGAGCACTACGTTCATGACCTTTGCCTTAAGACTGATTAGTAATTAGAAGCGTGACGACAGGCTGTACACCAAGCTGTGGGTGAAACACAGATTGTGAGTGTTTCACATAAGTCTGTAACATCAAGGGAGAGGGGTAAACACAGGGCTAGTGAGGTTTACATCAGGCCGTATTACCTCAGGCTCTGGTGACCTTGTGATTTACACAAGGAGCTCGGAGTTGACCTAAGTCTATGAAGCGTGTTACAACCCCAGAGCTCTGTGAGTGTTTCACCACACCAGGGCTCTGTGAGTGTTCCACCAACACCAGGGCTCTGTGAGTGTTTCACCATCACCAGGGCTCGTGAGTTGTTTTACACCAACCAGGGCTCTGGAGTGTTACCAACACCAGGGCTCAGTAGAGTTTCACAAACACAGGGCTCTGTGAGTGTGTTACACCACACAGGCTCTGTGAGGTTACACCAGCAGTTCCCCAAAGGGCTCTGTGAGTGTTACACCATCCCAGGCTCTGTAGTGTTACACCACCCAGGGCTCTGTGAGTGTTACACCATCACCAGGGCTCTGTGAGTGTTCACCATCACCAGGGCTCTGTGAGTGTTCACCACACCAGGGCTCTGTGAGTGTTTCACCATCACCAGGGCTCTGTAGGTGTTCCACCAACACCAGGGCTCTGTGAGTGTTACACCATCACCAGGGCTCTGTGAGTGTGTTCACCAACACCAGGGCTCTGTGAGTGTTCCACCAACACCAGGGCTCTGTGAGGTGTTCACCACACCAGGGCTCTGTGAGGTGTTCACCATCAGGGCTCTGTGGTTCACACACCAGGGCTCTGTGAGTGTTCACCATCACCAGGGCTCTGTGAGTGTTACACCAACACCAGGGCTCTGTGAGTGTTACACCATCACCAGGGCTCTGTGAGTGTTACCAACCCAGGGCTCTTGAGTGTTACACCAACACCAGGGCTCTGTGAGTGTTACCGGGCTCTGTGAGTGTTACACCAACACCAGGGCTCTGTGAGTGTTACACCAACACCAGGGCTCTGTGAGTGTGTTACACCAACACCAGGGCTCTGTGAGTGTGTTACACCAACACCAGGGCTCTGTGAGTCTGTTACACCAACACCAGGGCTCTGTGAGTGTGTTACACCAGGGCTCTGTGAGTGTTACACCAACACCAGGGCTCTGTGAGTGCTACACCAACACCAGGGCTCTGTGAGGGTGTTTCACCATCACCAGGGCTCTGTGAAGGTGTTTCACCATCACCAGGGCTCTGTGAGTGTTACACCAACACCAGGGCTCTGTGAGTGTTACACCAACACCAGGGCTCTGTGAGTGTTACACCAACACCAGGGCTCTGTGAGTGTGTTACACCAACACCAGGGCTCTGTGACTGTGTTACACCAACACCAGGGCTCTGTGAGTGTTACACCAACACCAGGGCTCTGTGAGTGTGTTACACCAACACCAGGGCTCTGTGAGTGTGTTACACCAACACCAGGGCTCTGTGAGTGTTTCACCAACACCAGGGCTCTGTGAGTGTACAGGGCTCTGTAGTTCACCAACACCAGGGCTCTGTGAGTGTTCACCAACACCAGGGCTCTGTGAGTGTGTTACACCAACACCAGGGCTCTGTGAGTGTTACACCAACACCAGGGCTCTGTGAGTTGTTACACCAACACCAGGGCTCTGTGAGTGTGTTACACCAGGGCTCTGTGAGTGTTACCACACCAGGGCTCTGTGAGTGTACACCAACACCAGGGCTCTGTGAGTGTTTCACCATCACCAGGCTCTGTGAGGTGTTTCCCCAAATCACCAGGGCTCTGTGAGTGTTACACCAACACCAGGGCTCTGTGAGTGTTACACCAACACCAGGGCTCTGTGAGTGTTACACCAACACCAGGGCTCTGTGAGTGTGTTACACCAACACCAGGGCTCTGTGACTGTGTTACACCACACCAGGGCTCTGTGAGTGTTACACCAACACCAGGGCTCTGTGAGTGTGTTACACCAACACCAGGGCTCTGTGAGTGTGTTACACCACACCAGGGCTCTGTGAGTGTTACACCAACACCAGGGCTCTGTGAGTGTTACACCAACACCAGGGCTCTGTGAGTGTTACACCAACACCAGGGCTCTGTGAGTGTTACACCAACACCAGGGCTCTGTGAGTGTGTTACACCAACACCAGGGCTCTGTGAGTGTGTTACAACAGGGCTCTGTGAGTGTGTTACACCAACACCAAGGCTCTGTGAGTGTGTTACACCAACACCAGGGCTCTGTGAGTCTGTTACACCAACACCAGGGCTCTGTGAGTGTGTTACACCAGGGCTCTGTGAGTGTTACACCAACACCAGGGCTCTGTGAGTGCTACACCAACACCAGGGCTCTGTGAGGGTGTTTCACCATCACCAAGGCTCTGTGAGAAGCAAAGGAGAACCTCTTCGGAATTGAGACACTCAACAATCGCCAAAACACCCATCTAAGGAGATGTTTTGCGGGTTTTCTACTGCTAAAGGCCCTGGAACGATGAACACTGAGAAATACAAGGCAATCCTGGCAACTCATTTGCTTCCCATTATGGATAAAGAATTTCGTGATGGAGGAGGCATTTTCCAATAGGATCTTGCTCCATGCAACACTTTCAGAAAAATGCTGACATTCCTCGAGGAGAGTGGGCTAAGTGGGCTAAATTGGCCTGGGAACTCTTCTGACTTCATCCCAATTGAGAATCTATGGGCAATAACCAAACAAAGGATCGCGATACAGGACTGTTCAACTGTGGAAAAGCTAACTGCTGTTGTTATTAGGACGTGGTACCACGAAAACGTTGCCAAAATATGATCAACATTGGTCAAATCTATATCATAGCGTGTAACAGTGCTTATAAAAAACAGTGAGTTGTCATATCTTATTAAATCAATTATCTGTCATGTCATTGCCATGTATTTTTCAAATAAACATTAATTTTCCAAATAAATGTCTTATTTCATCACTATCCCAATTAATATACACACTACTCTAGGTATATGTAGTCATACACTAACTTTGAAGTTTTGACTGTCCACTTAAAGTAAGAACCAGTTTCACCAAGAACACAGGAAAAAGAAAATCTATCACACAAAGTTACAATAACTCCCATCAATTAAAAGCCTCCGTGTGCTTAACATTAAATGGCTTCTGGGAAGAAGTGGAGTGAAACCTAACAAGTGAAGGTGAGGCGACGCCTTTCATCTCACCATCACTAGATACGTCACAATGTGCGTATACGCAGCACATGAACGCTCCCAGCAAGGCTATTTTATATTAGTGAACGGTAGCGTGTCTGTACTGCGATTAGCGAACGAAGGATCGAGCTTATAAAATGAAAGAGATTATGTTATTTCGACTCTAAAACAATGAATTTTTTAGTCAAAATATTTTAATGTCAATGGTAAACATGATATAGTCCGAAAAATCGCAGATTATCACCGGTTTCGATAAAAATGTGATAATGGAAGGCCCGCTGAGCATAGCGCTTCAATTTGAACACTTATTAATATGGTATCCTAAAAGAAATTTTGGACACAGAATCTTCTAGGATGCGACCCATAATAGTTGACTAATATCCGGCAACATTTTTTTTTCACTGCTTGGTGGGCAAGGATGGGGCGGGGCGGGGCGGGGCGGGGTTTCGCGAAGCATGAAAACAAAGAGCTAGACATGTTGATTGTAAACAGAACGTTTTAACTTTCAAGAGCAGTGGCTGGGATGGCAGCTGTTGCAAGAGCAGTGGCTGGGATGGCAGCTGTTGCAAGAGCAGTGGCTGGAATGGCAGCTGTTGCAAGAGCAGTGGCTGGGATGACAGCTGTTGTAAGAGCAGTGGCTGGGATGGCAGCTGTTGCAAGAGCAGTGGCTGGGGTGGCAACTGTTGCAAGAGCAGTGGATGGGATGGCAGCTGTTGCAAGAGCAGTGGATGGGATGGCAGCTGTTGCAAGAGCAGTGGCTGGGATGGCAGCTGTTGCAAGAGCAGTGGCTGGGATAGCAGCTGTTGCAAGAGCAGTGGCTGGGATGGTAGCTGTTGCAAGAGCAGTGGCTGGGATGGCAGCTGTTGCAAGAGCAGTGGCTGGGATGGCAGCTGTTGTGGATAAAAAACAAATATTTCAGACAGGGAGGAGGAGAGGAGAGAGAGAGAGAAAGAGAGAGAGAGAGAGAGAGAGAGAGAGAGAGAGAGAGAGAGAGAGAGAGAGAGAGAGAGAGAGAGAGAGAGAGAAATGTTCAGAAAATCATATTCACTTTCCACTAGGCCCAGGGGTTTAATTTTCCAACAGTCACTAAAGCCCTTTTCATAACGCTAATGAAAGCATCGCTATTACAGAATTCACTCAAGTGTAATGAGAACACGACACTGCTGAACCTGTCTATCTACCTTTCTCTCTCTCTATCTCTCTCTCTAAAACAAAAAAAAAATCGTAATCCGAAAGGGAAAGCCGAGTTTATAGCGATCTCTCCTGATGCGTGGAGCCTACGTGGAGCCTGCGTGGAGCCTGCGTTAACTGGTGAAAGTATTGGTGCGTCACTGCGTTTATCTGTCTTTCTCAAGCGCTGCTACGCTAAGGTCGAGGAATTACCTGTAAAGGCGACACTTCAGGTTACGTGAGCTGGATTTTGTCGTTATTAATTTTTGAGCAGAATGGATAGGTTGGGTGTGTCTCGGGCGAGGAGCAGACGTAAGGGTTAGTGTTAAAGCAGAGGGAACAGCAGCAGCTCGCTCATGAGAGGCGGAGACGCCCAGTAAAACTGGGAGTCAGAGAAAGAAGATCGGACGAAGAATACAACCTGGGAGGAGAGCTACTGACAAACAAATGAGCTGGCAGAGGATCTTATGGTAAACCTTCCCTCGAAACACAGCGGATCTGGATGTGTTTCGGTCGCTGTGAAGTCCAAGAAAAATATTCCCGAATAGCATAACCCCAGTTCTCTATTCCCTTAATGTACGCGATTGGAATAGTGCAGAGTGTGGTTTAGGTAAATGTCAGAGCATCGAAGATCTGAAGCGAATCAGAAGACGTATTCACAAGTCATTAAATGGAAACTAATATCAAAATTTCTTAAATAAATATGGTAAATTAGGACAAACATATCGCGAATATAAGTCAAACCTTCCACTAAGAACAGCAACTTTGAAGTTAGACTGATGAGACAGTCACTTGTTATTTCAAAGAGATCAATATCCTAAAATACACAAGCATTTGAAGCCGCTCAGAAGCTGCAATATCAATATATCAGCATTGAAGGCAAGTTGAAACTAACGGGATGCAACACTCAGAAATTATAATAATAATAATAATAATAATAATAATAATAATAATAATAATAATAATAATAATAATAATAATAATAATAATAATAATAATAATAATAATAATAATAATAATAATCATAATAATAATAATAATAATAATAATCTTTATTTCTACAAGTACATGTACAAGGTATAGAGGCCAAGCTAACATCAATGATATACCACTATATAGAAAGACCCTTGTTATGCAGAACATTTCGGGCAAATAAGGTGAATTTTGTCCCCCAGGATGCGACCCACACCAGTCGACAAACACCCAGGTATCTATTTTACTGATAAGCTAAGTGGACAGCAGGTACCTTAAGAAAACAAGTTTTAATGGGGATCAAACTCTGAACCCCAGTATGTGAGCTACCTGTGAAAAGCAGTATTATAATTTACCTACTTTCTGCCATAAAAAAATGGGATGTACACTGGCCAAAATTAATCCAGCATTTTCGCTAAGACTGACCAGGTTTTAAGAAAATACGTTGGTAATTAAGTTCTTTTTAAGGGGTGCGGTGGGGACAATAAGGGAACACTGTATCAACATCCTGGGTCCCAGACTATTCAACATCTTACCAGAAGATATCAGAAACACGGCTGTAACAAGTGTAGAAGCCTTCAAGAGGAAACTGGACATGTATCTTCACCAGGTGCCAGATCAACCAGTCTGTGATGGATATGTGGGGCAGCGGGCCTCCAGCAGCAACAGCCTGGTTGACCAGGCAGGCACCAGACGAGTCTAGCCCATGGCCGGGCTCAGAAAGTAGAGAAACTCTCGAAACTCTTCAAAGGTATTCAGGTACATAAGATACAATTTCTTAGATCTGTCTATAACTAAATGGTTATAACAACTATGACCATAATTTTTAAAGGGGTGGACCGGGTAAGCCAGCGGAAGGCCTCGGTCAGATGACCAAAAGGGAAAATGTTTCCTGACTAACCTATCTAACCTAACCTGTCTCTATAGCACACAGATGTTATGGGCGAATAAAACAACATTACATAGATTTAACCTAAGATAACCCTAGAAAGTCACAGTGACTTTATTTCTAACAAGAAGAGTCCTTTTTCAGTTATTTCACAAAAGTCGATCTGATCAACAAAATTAGAACAAAAAAACTTACACAACCTAACGTCACAATATAAGTTTCCTTGGAGGAAAACACATCAGAACTAAGAGTTTACAGTCGACCTGGAGAGGCATTTTCCAGTTCTTGAACAGAATCCACCAAAATTTGGACATGCACATCCAGTTGAAACGATGCATCAGAAATTAAAGAATGTCGCCGCTCACATTTATTTTAATGAGCCGAAGGGGTCATATAGCGAATGTGGAATGGTAGATATTCACATTCTATCCAAGAAAAGGTTCCTTGGATCAAGAGCCCCTCTCCAGCATCAAGGAAAACTAATGCAATAAGGTAAAATAATACTATACCATTTCCAGATTAAAAAAAACTGGCAAAATGTCATCTTCACATTCCATTAAATATTTTTCTGAGTAGACTGAGTTGACGTGTCGACTCCAGACTGAGGGACTGACTACCTCAAACTCCTCCTCACCTTCCACTGTTGTTCTCTGTATTGGACTGAAGAAGCCACTGGCTGGCGAAACGTTTTCTCAATAAAGATTCCAAAATGTTGCACAAGTGTCTCCTTCTTTAACTTGGAAGTTTAAAATGCCATTATCATCAAGTTCTCAGCAGGATGCAACAGTGTTGGACATTGTGAATCCGATCAGAAGAGGTTTTCTCCACTTATCACACAGGAACGAAATCTGGAAATGGCCTACGTAATACTGTACATAGAGCATCCAGTCCCAACAAATCTTGCCCCGATTCAGTACACCAGCGTTGAAAATTTGAAGGCGATCGATTAAGGCGTTGTCGAGTAATAAACGAAAATTTTGGAGAAAGAAGTGGGAAAAAAAGGGTTGCGGAGAATGTTCAGATAACAGGAAAGTCTACCCTGGTTAAAATGCGAATTTCTCTTTTTTTTTGTTTTTAAATTTTCAACAGTCCTATAAGAAGAAATATTTGATTTTGATTATTTAAAAAAAAACCGAATTTAATAAAATTTACAAAAAAATGACACACTGGCACCCATTCACCCCAAAAATCAATACAAAAATACTTCTAATTAAGAAACACCAGCGTTAAGGGTTTAAAACTGATTAAAAAAGGAAAAATGACAGGGAAACCCGTCCAGAATAATAGAAAATGACGGAAACCCGTCCAGAGCGATGGATGACAGGAAACCCGTCCAGAGCGATGGAAAATGACAGGGAAACCCCTCCAGGGTGATGGAAAATGACAGGGAAACCCCTCCAGGGCGATGGAAAATGACAGGGAAACCCCTCCAGGGCGATGGAAAATGACAGGGAAACCCCTCCAGGGCGATGGAAAATGACAGGGAAACCCCTCCAGGGCGATGGAAAATGACAGGGGAAACCCAAGGTGATGGAAAATGACAGGGGAAACCTCTCCAAGGCGATGGAAAATGACAGGGGAAACCCCTCCAGAGCGATGGAAAATGACAGGGAAACCCTTCCAGGGAGATGGAAAATGACAGGGGAAACCCAAGGTGATGGAAAATGACAGGGGAAACCTCTCCAAGGCGATGGAAAATGACAGGGGAAACCCCTCCAGAGCGATGGAAAATGACAGGGAAACCCTTCCAGGGAGATGGAAAATGACAGGGAAACCCCTCCAGGGCGATGGAAAATGACAGGGGAAACCCAAGGTGATGGAAAATGACAGGGGAAACCTCTCCAAGGCGATGGAAAATGACAGGGGAAACCCCTCCAGAGCGATGGAAAATGACAGGGAAACCCTTCCAGGGAGATGGAAAATGACAAGGGAAACCCCTCCAAGGTGATGGAAAATGACAGGGGAAACCCCTCCAGGGCGATGGAAAATGACAGGGAAACCCTTCCAGGGAGATAGAAAATGACAAGGGAAACCCCTCCAGGGTGATGGAAAATGACAAGGGAAACCCCTCCAGGATGATGGAAAATGACAGGGGAAACCCCTCCTGGGCGATGGAAAATGATAGAGAAACCCTTCCAGGGAGATGGAAAATGACAAGGGAAACGCCTCCTGGGCGATGGAAAATGACAGGGAAACCCCTCCAGGGCGATGGAAAATGACAAGGGAAACCCCTCCAGGGTGATGGAAAATGACAAGGGAAACCCCTCCAGGATGATGGAAAATGACAGGGGAAACCCCTCGTGGGCGATGGAAAATGACAGGGAAACCCCTCCAGGGTGATGGAAAATGACAGGGAAACCCCTCCAAGGCGATGGAAAATGACAGGAGAAACCCCTCCAGGGCGATGGAAAATGACAGGGAAACCCCTCCAGGGCGATGGAAAATGACAGGGAAACCCCTCCAGGGCGATGGAAAATGACAGGGAAACCCCTCCAGGGCGATGGAAAATGACAGGGAAACCCTCAAGGGCGATGGAAAATGACAGGAAACCCCTCCAGGGCGATGGAAAATGACAGGGGAAACCCCTCCAGGGCGATGGAAAATGACAGGGGAAACCCCTCCAGGGCGATGGAAAATGACAGGGAAACCCCTCCAGGGCGATGGAAAATGACAGGGAAACCCCTCCAGGGCGATGGAAAACGACAAGAACTTTATTTTAATAAAGTTGATAAATTATGATTTACACAGGTAAAAGTGAACACTAAGTGTTCTTGTAATAAAGCCCAACATCGATAAAGACATTCTCCAGTAATTTCAACAATTCCAATTTTTTTCAACAATTTCAGTAAGATTTCAAATTTGCACCAACTCAGACTAAACTTATGAGGTGTCGTTCTTCTTCTTATTGAACACATCATCATTATTATTTTGCAGCCGATCAGAAGATGCGTTCTTTAGTCGTTCAATATAAACGAATATCACCCTTCAAAAATTGTCAAACTGGGACTTATGGCACTCATTAAGAGCATGACCCTTACGTTCAGGAAATTATACCAGTCGTCAAAATTTGAAGCCTATCTGATAATTCGTTCTCCAGTTATGTCACGGATTCCAACGATTCCATTTTTTTTTAATTTTATTATTCTGACAATTTTTCCAGCACACGAACAAAGCTTAATGGATAACTATCCAGGCCGTAAGTTGCATCACCCATTAATTAAATACTGAAGCCGTTCAAATGTAACCTAAAATTTATTTAATGAGACTTTTCACACTTTTAACACAAAACTTTTCACACAGTTTTAACACAAAATGGGCAAATCTGCTCCTACATTCTTGGTTTTGGAAATTATCAGAGCCATTACAGGATACTGGGAATGGATTTAAAAATTTTGGTCATAGGGCAGCTGCATACGCCAAGTATTCCAAGGATCTTGGCCTTGATACCGTACATCAGCGTTGAAAAGTTGAAGCCGATCGGATGAGGCCTTCTCGAGTTTTGAGCAAAATAGAAACGAAAGACTGGAGGAAGAAAAAAAATTTCTGGCAACCCCTTAAAGGTCTCCCTTCAGGGATACAAAATAACATCTGAAACATATGCAAGTTCAGAGAACATAAATACAGCCTTCAGAACCCTGAACATACAAGCTTTCAAATTGTTTTTTTACACGTATGTATGGCTAGTTCTCAAGTGAAGGTAAACCATCATATTTAACCATACCACGGGTTCTAACCCCACCCGTGGTATGATTTGTTTGCAATCGTGTCATTACGATTTCGTGAGTCATTATATTTAACACCAAAATACGAAGAGATTCAGGAAGAATAAACCTTTTTATCTGCTGAAGAGGAGACAGAGTTGAATGCTAAGGAAGAGGGGGATGTATTAAAGCAAAGATATGGATCGCCTGCAGCGCACTTTTATAGTCTCAGACTACAATAAATGATGAGACAAAGTAGGATTGTAGGTAACAGAAAAGAAGTGTGTAATTCTGCAGCAAAATATGAGCTGGCTACGACAGTCGTCTCTGGATAACAAGTTCAGCAAAGGCACCAGCTTCTCTCTCTCTCCATCGCGGGAGTTGAAGCCCTTAGCGTACGCATTATTAATAATATAATAGAACGAAATGTTAAACCCATGTGGTTCATTCATCTCAAAATGTGTTGAGGGGTCGATGCTCTGGTTGGTAATTGCGAGATAAACCTTACTCTTGCAGGCTGGAGGCTTCCTTCGTCAGTAGAAACAACAGCAGCATCGCTGGAAATGATCAAGGAAGATGAGTTAGAATTCAAATTGGGAAAACAAGACTTTAGGACTGAAAGACTTTGAAAACAAGACTCAGGCGAAAGGAAAAAGAAATCACGAAGAGAAAAATACGAGGTAAATTATAAAACAAGGGTCAAGAGCCCTAGATAGAGGGGGATGTAACAGAGGTGACAATCAAGAGCAAGATACGTTGAGTTTACATAGTGGGGGAGGTCAGGAGTGAGGTGCGGCCAGGTGGGTGGTGAATCAGGGAAGTGGGGCCGAACGTAATTATGGCTGTGCTCTCCTTGGGGTAAAATGTGTTGTACAAGTATTTTGGATATGATGAAAATCCCTGCGTTTTGAGTTATGATGTTACTGGTAGGGATTAGTGATGACTCTAAACATCGTCTCTTACGAAGATCAGATTTCCTGATGACTGTCTGACATTCTTGAGGTTACGTTAATGCAGGCGCATTATTCCATGCCAGGGCGGTGACCGGGCTAGGTGAGAACGTGACCACCAGTTTCGCATTTGTTTCTACATTGCATTCAATAGGTAGTGGTAGTTAGAATATAGCCCTCGTTAACAAGCATGTTTAGCTAGCAACTACGTGCCTGAGCCTTTCCCTTGTTGTCTTGAAATCGAGATATGTTCATTAGTAAGAGTATACCGGCAGCGGCCCCAAGCTACACATTTTTTGACAAGCAGCTCCAACCCACTCGGGAATCACCAAGGTAAACATTTGTAAAAAAAATTCTGTAGGTTCTTGCGATATAAGAGTGGCAGCAGAGAGAAGAAAATTGACCAGAGGGATGTTTTAGCTCACTAACGGAAGGGGTGCCACTGGGAAAAGAAAACGGTGTGCGACGCGCACATGAGTGTGTTCCACGTCGCTCTGCCACTGCCAGACGATGTGGAGGAGTATTTGAGTGCGAGACAATGTGGAGGAGTATTTGAGTGCCAGACAATGTGGAGGAGTATTTGAGTGCGAGACAATGTGGAGGAGTATTTGAGTGCGAGACGATGTGGAGGAGTATTTGAGTGCCAGACGATGTGGAGGAGTATTTGAGTGCGAGACAATGTGGAGGAGTATTTGAGTGCGAGACGATGACAAAGTCGAGATGATCGCTATCGCGGAGGCAGGGATTGTCTCTCTGCAGGGTTGTCCCTCACCTGGGCCGGAGTGAGAGGCGAGGCATATCATCTGTCAATACACATGTACGTCTAGCCCACTTGACAGAGGAGCTGCCACATCTGTTCTGCTTACGCTCTCTCTCTCTCTCTCTCTCTCTCTCTCTCTCTCTCTCTCTCTCTCTCTCTCTCTCTCTCTCTCTCTCTCACTCTTTTCAGATCTAACAATTATTTTTCCATTTGTCTTCTGCAACGTCCGTTTCTCTTCGTCTTTCTCTCATTTCCCCTCATTATGTCTCTTTCTCTCCTTCACGATACCACACTTCTCTTTTTGAACCTGAGGCTTTTTTAGTCTCTATCTCAATGTCTTTCACTATCTAGTAACAGTTTTTCTCACTCTTGGTTAAACATTATTCTTTCTCCTCTCCTATGTTTTAATTTCTCATATATTCGTCCCTTCACCCATTCCATCCTAATCTTGTATTTGCTGATTTTCTCTGTCTCATTCCATTTCTTTCTAAACCCTCTCCATCTATCCTTTCTCCTCCTAAAACCCGCTAAATCTTCCTCATTCTCTCTCATCCGTTCCCTCTCTCTAACCTATTTGTCTCACACACGTACACTTATCCTCTTCAAAATGTAACCTTTATCCTCCTGTTCCTCACAGCATTACCTCCTATCTTCTCGTCCCCCTCTCTCTCCTTTCCCCCCTTTCTCTCAATCCCCTGCCTTCCTTCTCCCACCACTCCCCTGCCGGTGCTCCTCACCCAAAGTGGCTTTGTTCAAGCCACGGACGAGAACAAAGGGTGGGGTGTAGCAGCCCCGCCTCCAGCACATGTGTTACCCCTGGTGGCTCGTTGGCTACCTTTATTGACAGGTGTAACTCGAGAACGCCGGTTGGAAGCTCGAGTGATAGAGGGCATTCGGGCAATGTATCGGTGTGACGCTCATGCGTTAAATATTGAACGAACGGAAAGTTTTAATGGCTGAAGTTTTCACAACAAATGTGTTTTCAGGCGGCTATATTGTTTGAGTCAACAGAAAGAAAATGTTAATAAAACAGAGGAAATACGCTTTTGTGTCCTGAGAGACACAGAAACGTATCCTTCGAAATAGGATCAGCCCAATTCGGCCTTCAAGAAACATGCCCTAGTATCCTTCGAGACAGACAGGGACAAGACTTATTCTTCAAGAGACAGGCACACGCCTTTTATCTTTCAAGAGACAGGGATACGCCCTTTTGTTCTTCGATAAACGGACACGCTACTGTATCCTTATAAAGGCAGGAACACGCTACTGTATCCTTATAAAGGCAGGAACACGCTACTGTATCCTTATAAAGGCAGGAACACGCTACTGTATCCTTATAAAGGCAGGGACACGCTACTGTATCCTTATAAAGGCAGGGACACGCTACTGTATCCATATAAAGGCAGGGACACGCTACTGTATCCTTATAAAGGCAGGGACACGCTACTGTATCTTTATAATTAAGGCGAATCTTGTGATAATGTTGTCAAAAGAAGGATGGATAACCTCACTGGGAGAATTTTTTTTTATTTGAAACCTGGGTGGTTGGTCTCTACCAACCTGCTCAAACAATGAACTTAGTTAACCTGAGAACATGGTTAACCTTTACCATGACGTAAATGATTTAAAAAGACCCACAAGTTGAAGAATGAGACGAGTGGTTATCTCCAGAAGCCGACGAGGCGACGGTTGCTAATTTATTCATTAACTAGGCTCACTTAATGTGGGTCTTAAATTATATGATGATCGGCTAAATTGCTCATTAGGAGCATCTTTTTTTTACATTTTTGTGTCCTCCATGATGCAACTTGAATAATAAAAAAGTATGTGGTAACGAACTTGAGTTTCTTCGTCGTTCTAGCATAGCTGACGAAATGAAGTGGAAAAAACTTATACATATATAATACTGGGAAGGCTATCATGGCATTAAGACGGATATTAAGACTCTTCAACACGACACTATTGAACCAACACAGTAAGAGTCATTCCACATGCCAGTTAGTTCTGTCATCTGGAGGAGAGGAAACTTCTATCCAAAAGTGGGTTGAATCTTCCTGAAACGAGGCCAATTATGGTTTCCCCAGTCATGCTGCGTTTTAAATGGAGCTGCCTTTGTCTTATTGATTATTTTTATTCACAAAAAGGCTAAAGAAAAAAACTTCACATATTAGAGCAACATGAACCTGTCAAAATATCGTTTACGATTTGGCATGAACCTTGCTAACTGATTCGGACATGAGATTCAAAAGACAAATGAGCAAACGCTAGGACATATTTATCAGAAAGCACTTCGGTCCTTGTATATTGATCAAGGTCCCAGGACCGAAAAGCTTACTAATAAATATGCCCCAGTGTTTTCTCAAGTGTCTTTTTTAAACCCTTAACGATTTGTTTTAAAATTTATTTAAGTCTACGTCTGTGACAGTAATGGTCGGTGTCCAGCACTGTTTTTCGGCTTGTAGGTGCTTGTCTGTCAAGAAATGATCTCTAAATCTCTTTATCTCATCAAGCATCTCACGCTGTTCGTATACTGTCTTACTGACGGGTCTGTGCAGAGGACACTAGAGCCTGGAGACACCAGAAAGCGCACAAAATCAGACGTATAGTGTGTTAGCCTATTGAATGTATGCGAGTCATTTAGACAACAAATTCATCTGTAAACTAACAATTAATAATACTTTATTCCTAAAGAACTAGGGATAATACTGAACTGTCAGTATTTATATATACTGAGAGAGACAGACACACATCTGTGTTGTTGTTGTAGATTCGCCGGTACTCTCCCGGCCCGGGTCTTTTCCAGATGGTGACCCGGCCTTGGCTCCCTGTCGGGAGTGTCTGAGACCTGTCTCCCATGGGAGGAGGTACAAGTACCCCCTCATCGTTGGGATCAACTGTCTCCAGGCCTAGCCACATTCCCCGCCCTCACGGGGCTCGTAGGGAGAAGCTAAGCCTCTCTGGTCTGCCATCTTCCCCGACCCAGGGAAGGCTAATGGGAATGGCAGTCTTGTGAGCTGCAGATGGTAGCAAGCTCTGGCTCGGGCACCTACCCTGCCCTAGAAGGGCTGGGCATAGTGTCTTTCCCACATCTGTGTATACACCCTATATATATATATATATATATATATATATATATATATATATATATATATAGGATGGGGTCCACCTCTGGTGTCAATTGTGGGACCCATTGCCTCAAAGAAGTGTATAAAAAGACTTCAAGGAAGAATATTTAGATTTCTTTCTGAAGCCATTTGAATATTCCACTTCCCCTACCACCCCATCTTTTTTTATACAAACTTTAGTTCAAGACAAAATACAATGGGGAGTAAAACAACATAGATAACAACTCAGAGCTACATGTCAAATACTTCGTCCAACTCCCCGGCAGTGGGCCGCGTGCCCAGAATACTGCAGGCATTTCCCCTCTGGATCGCAACACTGAGTCTCTGAAAGAGGAAGCTGGTCGCCCTGTGGTCCTTGGTTTCTATGATGAGTTTTCCACCCAGCTCCTTGATAAACTTTAGAGCACACTTGCCCCATGCTCCATGGGTCTCCGACCCTATTGGGATGAAGTTATAGCAAGAGGGAAGGTCTTCATATTTGCGGGTCTTCTGGGTCTCCCTGTGGCTGGCAGCTCCACCCCCTTCGGCTAAGGAGTGTGGCAGGTAGGTGTCTGCCAATGTGGCAGCACAGGTGTAGTCCCAAGCAATCTGCTTACCATCCTTCCAGGGTAGCATGGTGGCTCCATCAGGACGCTTTTGACTTCCATCAGACCTCTGCACTTGGGGTTCCCGTTGAGCTGGGCAACGGGCTGTGGCGAGGCTTCTCTTTATGATGTCATTGACCTCCTCATGTCTAGCATACTTCCCTTCTGATGTGTGACATACTAGACCATGAAGTCCGAATTGATCAGCCGTCGCCCTGCCGCAAATAAACCTATGTTCGGCGAGTATGGGGGCGGCTAGGCGAAGAGCAACACCAATCCAAATGGCCTGTGGGTAGAGTCGAGTCCCTAGAGAGGAATTGGGAACAGCTAGAAGGAAATCTCCTGAGTGTGGTGCCTTCACCGCTAGGAGACGAGCTTTGTCATTTCCTGAAGCGTTGGTGAGCATTGTGTTGGAATTTTTTCCATGATCGGTTTGTCCCAGTGGGACTGTTTGTGCTCTTTGGGAGGAGCTGGTCTACTGGAGGAGTCTGCCAGGATGTCCCACTGCACTGCTGCTTCAATGAACTTGGGGTCTTGAGCTCCCACCACACCTCTCAAACGTTCAGGGACAATCCTCTTGACTAATCCACAGGAGGCCAAACACGATGACAGAAATGCAGGTAACGCTACCTGCCTTGCTTTGCGCACCCCTATACCTCCCAGTCGCACTGGGAGGGTTGCCTGCTCCCATTGCTGATCCTCTAGTGACATATTCAGTGCCTTCTTGAAGGTTGATCTCAGGTGTGCGTCGTACTCGTTAAGTGTTGGGTTTTCAAAAGAGGGTGCGCACCTCAAGAAGTAAGTGAGTCTTGGCATAGTAAGACACCTTGTGAGGAGATACAGGGCATCATGGGCATCAAGATCACTTATTCTCTCCTCCATTCTTTTTAGGTCATTCACTTTGTCCTTGAGGACAGTGTCGATGGCGTGGTGACCCAGCGGTGCTCCCAGGAGGGTACTGTTGGATGGAGTGGTATTAGTGACTTCTGGGAGGATTGTTTGCACCGCATTGATTATTTCCTGATTTGTTGTGATAATTTCACACTTTGAGGGATTAAGGATGAGTCCTAAGGCTTCTCCCTGTGTCTTCACCCGTTGTAGGTCCTCTAACAAGGACTTCCCAGTACCTGCCAGAGTGCCATCATCCAGGTACCAGATGTTGAGCTCGCTGCATAGGCTGGAAGTTAGTTCTCTTACTGCCAAACAGAAGAGAAGTGGAGCAAGTGGATCACCCTGCTGAACACCCTCAGATGAGGGAATTTCATGTTCCCCAAACAAAAGAGTCGAGGGTTTGCTGTAGCCAGCTGAAATGAAGGGAAAGAGACTGGGGAACCGATCCCGAACGGCTGGCAAGACCACATCTCTCTTCACCATATTAAAGGCATTTCTAAAGTCAAGTTTGACTACGGCCTTGTCTTCTGATAGGTCCCTGATGTAGGCCCTTGCCGCATGAGTAACATATATATAACATATATATAATATATATATTTATATATATATATATATATGTATATATATATATATATATATATATATATATATATATATATATATATATATATATATATATATATATATATATATATATATATATAATATATATATATATATATATATATATATATGTTACCTTTCATATAATTTTATATTGTTGATGTTTTCATTAATAGCTAAAATGAAAATTTCATGCTTTATATTATTATTTGAGTAAATTATATTAGGTTATGTATGTAGGAAGGATGTAACAACTACACCTTCATTGTGCTTGCTGCTGAAGAATTTTGATTGGCTGACAGCACTCTGCCCATTAAGGAAGGTTCCTTGACGCTGGCGAGGGACTCTGATCTGGGGTTGGATCTGTGCTCCAGTTCCTGAATTATGCCTGAATACCTTCCACATACCTCCCGACAGGTGCTGTATAATCCTACGGGTTTAGTGCTTTTCCCTTGATTATAATAATAATAATGCCAGCACTCTGCTGGGCCGCCCTTGCCCTTTCTCTCTCTCTGTTGCTGGAGGCAGCAACATGCTTTCTCTCTGTTGCTGGAGGCATCAACATGCTTTCTCTCTGTTGCTGGAGGCAGCAACATGCTTTCTCTCTGTTGCTGGAGGCAGCACATGCTTTCTCTCTGTTGCTGGAGGCAGCAACATGCTTCTCTCTGTTGCTGGAGGCAGCAACATGCTTTCTCTCTGTTGCTGGAGGCAGCAACATGCTTTCTCTCTGTTGCTGGAGGCAGCAACATGCTTTCTCTCTGTTGCTGGAGGCAGCAACATGCTTTCTCTCTGTTGCTGGAGGCAGCAACATGCTTTCTCTCTGTTGCTGGAGGCAGCAACATGCTTTCTCTTGTTGCTGGAGGCAGCAACATGCTTTCTCTCTGTTGCTGGAGGCAACAACATGCTTTCTCTCTGTTGCTGGAGGCAACAACATGCTTTCTCTCTGTTGCTGGAGGCAGCAACATGCTTTCTCTCTGTTGCTGGAGGCAGCAACATGCTTTCTCTCTGTTCTGTCATGTGGTGTGATTTAGACTGTTTTTGGTAGAGTATGTCTGCGTTGGTGAGCCGGGACAGACATCCCGTAATTCTGTGCGACTCTGTTCACAGAACATTATTTAGACTTAGTGATATTTGATGTTTTGAGAGTAGTGTGTCATGGAGACGCTATATCTCTGGTCCCGAGTTAAACTCTCAATCTACATTTGTTCTGGCATCTACGCACTGTCGTAGTCGGGGAAATTGGAAGTGCTGAATTCAGTTTCAGTAATTAGGGAGTTTTATGCCTTTTGTGTAGGTTCTGTTGAAAGTCCATAGTTAGGGGTCATTTTTGTTCTCCGTGATCCCTTGCTTGACGCTGTACTGTTCACTGCTGCTTCCAACATTATTGCTGTTTGGCGAATGAGTCATCATATTGGTCAAGCAGGCTGTTTGAATACCTTGTTGGTTGAGACGTTAGATTATTTAGGGACTTGTTATCAGTCACAGTATAAGTCCAAATTGAGTCGAGTCTTACTGGTCCATACCGAGCACACGCACAGACACACACACAAACACACACACACACACACACACACACACACACACACACACACACACACACACACACACACACACACACACACACACACACACACATACATATATACACACACACACACACACACACACACACACACTCACACACACACACACACACACACACACACACATACATATATACACACACACACACACACATACAGATACATGCTTATTTACTTATATTTCTTATATATTAATGAGTATCTGATGGTACATTAATATGTACCATCAGGTACGATCAAATGTTAAGTTTTAATATTAGGTTTCGTCAATATGTTTTGCTATATAAATGGCTTAGAAAGCCGGCAGGTTGACGAATGAGACACATGTACAACACTTGTTTTTCTTTATTGTAGAAACGTTTCGCTAGCCAGTGACTTCATCAGTGTAATACAAAGGAGAAGCTGTGGAATATGAGAAGGGGTTTGAGGTAATCAGTCCCTCAGCCTGGAGATGGTGTGTTGTTATCAATCATTTCTCTTAGCACCCGCCCAGTTGGTGCCAGTCTTCCCATGTAATAACTGACTGGTCAATATTAACTTTTCCTCCAATACCTGACAATGTCAATCAAGAAACAATCTGATACTAATGCTTGTCGATTAATCTTCTTAGATTTGAACCCAAAACTTCCAGTTATAGACAAAGGATCTCAAACAAAAGCATATAAACCTGGATGTGTCTAACAAGTGTATCAGAGACAAGAATTACAGGGACAAGGATCTCACAGACAAGGATCTCACAGACAAGGATCTCACAGACAAGGATCTCACTGACAAGGATCTCAAAGACAAGGATTATAGGAATAAGGATCTCACAGACAAGGATCTCGGAGACAAGTCTAGAGTTATTTTAAGAATAATAGAAAATACAGTTTTATTATGAGCTCTGTTATTATATTGATACAATATAAGAAACAATATTTCTTTGAGAATATTTGATATCTGCTTCTTGACATAAACTCATAATGTACGGAGAAGTAAACAATATATAATTATCACAGAACAAATATTATTTAACATTTACACTCACCTAGAACATGAACATGTTCGAAACATTCCTTGAGGAATAACTCAAAATTGGGGAATTTTGAGTTATTCCTCAAACAAATGCTATAGGAATAAATTTCTCGACGAATTGGTGCTGTTTTAACTGCAAATGGAGGACCAGCTCCATATTGAAAATAAAAAAAATGGTAAATAACAAGGTGTTCATATTATTTGGCCCACCCCCTGTATATTACAGCTCATTCTTGACCTAAGATCCAAATTTTCGGTAAACTTTGGTTAACCTTTAATTCTAAATAAGCCTTTAATTTTTTCAAAAATGCTGTTGAATGGTCCTTGTGGAGGTGTCCCATAGGGCCGCATATTGTAGCTTCCACCTCCACTATATCCTCCACCATGGCCACTGCTGCCTCCACCATATCTCCCACCAACATGGCCACCAACATATCCTCCACCAACATGGAGACCACCATATCCTCCACCAACATGACCACCACCATATCCTCCACCAATATGGCCACCACTGCCTCCACCATATCCTCCACCAACATGGCTAACACTGCCTCCACCATATCCTCCATCAACATGGCCACCACTGCCTCCACCATATTCTCCACCAACATGGCTAACACTGCCTCCACCATATCCTCCATCAACATGGCCACCACTGCCTCCACCATATTCTCCACCAACATGGCTAACACTGCCTCCACCATATTCTCCACCAACATGGCTAACACTGCCTCCACCATATCCTCCACCAATATGGCCACCACTGCCTCCACCATATTCTCCACCAACATGGCTAACACTGCCTCCACCATATCCTCCATCAACATGGCC